>JANJGN010002100.1:0-87527 GCA_026770705.1 Isurus oxyrinchus
TGTGTGTCCGCTGTCTGTCTGTGTCACTCACACCACACACTCACCTCTCTCACTCTCTCTCCCCCATGCCCCTCCTCTCTCTCTCTCCACACACACTCCTCTCTCTCTCTCTCCACACACTCTCCTCTCTCTCTCTCTCCCACACACTCTCCTCTCTCTCTCTCTCTCCCACACACTCTCCTCTATCTCTCTCTCCCACACACTCTCCTCTCTCTCTGTCTCCACACACTCTCCTCTCTCTCTCTCCCACACACTCTCCCTCTCTCTCTCTCTCCTCCACACACTCTCCACTCTCTCTCTCTCCCACACACTCTCCTCTCTCTCTCTCCCACACACTCTCCTATCTCTCTCTCTCCCACAAACTCTCCTATCTCTCTCTCCCACACACTCTCTTCTCTCTCTCCCACACACTCTCTTCTCTCTCTCCCACACAGACTCCTCTCTCTATCTCTCCCCCACACTCTCCTCTCTCTCTCCACACACACTCCCCTCTCTCTCTCTCTCTCCCACACACTCTCCTCTCTCTCTCTCTCCCACACCACTCTCCTCTCTCTCTCTCCCCCACATGCTCTCGTCTCTCTCTCTCTCTATCCCACACACTCCCCTCTCTCTCTCCACACACTCTCCTCTCTCTCTCACCACACACTCTCCTCTCCCTCGATATCCCACACATTCTCTTCTCTCTCTCCCACACACTCTCCTCTCTCTCTCTCCCCACACACGCTCCACTCTCTATCTCTCCCATACCCTCTGAACTATCTCTCTCCCACACACTCTCCTCTTTCTCTCTCCCAAACGCTGTCCTCTCTCTCTCCCACACCCTCTCTTCGCTCTCTCCCACACGCTCCTACTCTCTATCTCTCTCACACACACTCTCCTCTCGCTCTCTCTCCCACACACTCTCCTCTCTCTCACCCACACACTCTCCTCTCTCTCTCCCACACACTCTCTTCCAAACACTCTCTTCTCTCCCTCTCCAACATCCTCTCCTCTCTCTCAATCTCCCACACACTCTCCTCTCTCTAACTCTCTCTCCCACACGATCTCCTCTCTCTCTCTCTCCCACACACTCTCCTCTCTCTCTCTCCCACTGACTCTCTTCTCTCTCTATTCCACACACTCTCTTCTCTCCCTCTCCCACACACTCTCCTCTCTCTCCCTCTCCCACACAATCTCCTCTCTCCAACTCTCTCCCCCACATGCTCTCGTCTCTCTCTCTCTCTTTCCCACACACTCTCCTCTCTCTCTCACACACACTCTGCTCTCTCTCCCTATCCCACACACTCTCCTCTCTCTATCTCTCAGTCCCAAACGCTCTCCTCTCTCTCTCTCTCACCCACACACTCTCTTCTCTCTCTCCCACACACGCTCTTCTCACTTTCTCCCACACACTCTCCTCTCTCCCTCACAGTCCCGCCTGCCTCTCACACACACACGCTCTCCTCTCTCTCTCTCCCACATAGTATCCTCTCTCTCTCTCTCTCCCACATGCTCTCCTCTCTCTCTCCCACATGCTCATCTCTCTTTCCTCTCCCACACGCTCTATTCTCTCTTTCTCTCGCACACGCTCTGCTCTCTCCCTCTAGAACACTCTCCTCTCTCTCTCTCTCTTTCCCACACACTCTCCACTCTCTCACTCGCTTTTTCCCACACACTCTCCTCTCTCTCTCTCCCACACACTCTCCTCTCTCTCTCTCTCCCACACACTCTCCTCTCTCTCTCCCACACACTCTCCTCTCTCTCTCTCTCTCCCACACACTCTCCTCTCTCTCTGTCTCCCACACACTCTCCTCTCTCTCTCTGTCTCCCACACACTCTCCTCTCTCTCTCTCTCTCCCACACACTCTCCTCTCTTTCTCTCTCTCCCACACACTCTCCTCTCTCCCTCTCTCTCCCACACACTCTCCTCTCTCTCTCTCTCTCCCACACACTCTCCTCTCTGTCTCTGCCACACACTCTCCTCTCTCTCTCTCCCTCACACTCTCCTCTCTCTCTCTCTCCCCCACACACTCTCCTTTCTCTCTCTCTGACACACACGCTCTGCTCCTTCTCTCTCCCACAAGCTCTCCTCTCCTCCCTCTCTCTCCCACACGATCTGCTCTCTCTCTCTCTCCCGCACGATCTCCTCTCTCTCTCTCCCACACGATCTCCTGTCTCTCTCTCCCACACGCACTCCTCTCCCTCTCTCTCCCACATGCTATCTCTCTCTCTCTCCCACATATTCTCCTCTCTCTCTCTCTCCCACACGTAATCCTCTCTCTCTCCCACTCGCTCATACTCTCTCTCTCTCCCACACACTCCGCTCTCTCTTTCTCTCTCTGACACACATGCTCTTCTCTTTCTCTATCCAACATGCTCTCCTCTTTTCTCTCTCTCTCCCACATGCTCTCCGCTCTCTCTCTCTCCCACACGCTCGTCTCTCTCTCTCTAACACACGCTCTGCTTTCCCTCTCTCTCCCTCACGCTCGCCTCTCTCTCTCTCCCACACACTCTCCTCTCTCTCTTTCCCACACACTCTCCTCTCTCTCTCTCTCCCACGCACTCTCCTCTCTCACTCTGACACACACGCTCTCCTCTCCTCTCTCTCTCCCACATGCTATCCTTTCTCTCTAACTCCCACATGCTCCCCGCTCTCTTCCACACGTTCTCCTCTCCCTCTCTCCCACACGCTCACCTCTCTTTCCCACACGCTCTCCTCTCTCTCTCCCACATGCTTTCCTCTCTCTCTCTCCCACACGCTCTCCTCTATTCTCTCTCTTGCCCACATGCTCTCCTCTCTCTCTCTCTGCCACACGCTCTGCTCTCTCTCTATCTCTGCCACACGCTCTCCTCTCTCTCTCTCTGCAACACGCTCTCCTCTCTTCTCTCTCTCTGCCACACGCTCTCCTCTCTCTTTCTCTCCCACACGATCTCCTCTCTCTCTCTCACCCACATGCTCTCCTCTCTCTCTCTCCCACACACTCTCCTCTCTCTCTCTCTCCCACACACTCACCTCTCTCTCTCTCTCCCACACACTCTCCTCTCTCTCTCTCTCCCACACAATCTCCTCTCTCTCTCTCTCCCACACGCTCTCCTCTCTCTCTCTCTCCCACACACTCTCCTCTCTCTCTCTGTCTCCCATACACTCTCCTCTCTCTATCTCTCCCACACACTCTCTTCTCTCTCTCACTCTCTCGCCCACACACTCTCCTCTCTCTCTATCCCACATACTCTCCTCTATATCCCTCCCACACACTCTCCTCTCTCTCTCTCTCTGACACACACGCTCTCCTCTCCTCTCCCACACGCTATCCTCTCCTCTCTCTCTCTCCCACACACTCTCCTTTCATCTCTCTCTCTCCCACACACTCTCCTCTCTCTCTCTCTCTCCCACACACTCTCCTCTCTCTCTCTCTCCCACACACTCTCCTCTCTCTCTCTCCCACACACTCTCCCTCTCTCTCTCTCCCACACACTCTCCTCTCTCTCTCTCTCTGACACACACGCTCTCCAATCCTCTCCAACACGCTCTCCTTTCCTCTCTCTCTCTCCCACACACTCTCCTTTACCTCTGCCACACGCTATCCTCTCTCTCTCTCTCCCACACACTTTCCTCTCTCTCTCTATCTCTCTCCCACATGCTCTCATCTCTCTCTATCTCTCTCCCACATTCTCTCTCTCTCCCCCACACACTCTCTCTCCCACACACTCTCCTCTCTCTTCCTCATACTGTCCCCTGTCTCTCTCACACACACGTGCTCTCCTTTCTCTCTCTCCCACATGGTCTCCTCTCTCTCATTCTGTCTCTCCCGCACGCTCTCCTCTCTCTCTCTCTCTCTCTCTCTCGCGGATGCTCTCCTCTGCTCTCTCTCTCTCCCACATCCTGTCCTCTCTCTCTCTCTCCCACACGCTCATCTCTCTCCTCTCCCATACGCTCTCCTCTCTCTTTCTCTCCTGCAAACTCTCCTCTCTCTCTCTCCCACACACTCTCATCTCTCACTCTACAACACACTCTCCTCTCTCTCTCTACAACACACTCTACTCTCTCTCTCTCCCACACACTCTCTTTTCTCTCTCTCTCTGACACACACGCTCTCCTCCTTCTCTCTCCCACAAGCTCTCCTCTCTCCTCCCTCTCTCTCCCACACGATCTCCCCTCTCTCTCTCTCCCACACGATCTCCTCTCTCTCTCTCCAACATGCTCTCCTCTATCTCTCTCTCTCACACGCTCTCCTCTCTCTCTGTCTCCCACATGCTCTCCTCTCTCTCTCTCTCCCCCTCATGCTCTCCTCTCTCCCTCTCATGCTCTCCTCTCTCTCTCTCTCCCTCTCACGTTCTCCTCTCTCTCTCTCCCTCACGCTCTCCTCCCTCTCTCTCTCCCACACGCTCTCCTGTCTCTCTCTCCCACACGCACTCCTCTCCCTCTCTCTCCCACATGCTATCTCTCTCTCTCTCCCACATATTCTCCTCTCTCTCTCTCTCCCACACGTAATCCTCTCTCTCTCCCACTCGCTCATACTCTCTCTCTCTCCCACACACTCCGCTCTCTCTTTCTCTCTCTGACACACATGCTCTTCTCTTTCTCTATCCAACATGCTCTCCTCTTTTCTCTCTCTCTCCCACATGCTCTCCGCTCTCTCTCTCTCCCACACGCTCGTCTCTCTCTCTCTAACACACGCTCTGCTTTCCCTCTCTCTCCCTCATGCTCGCCTCTCTCTCTCTCTCCCACACACTCTCCTCTCTCTATTTCCCACACACTCTCCTCTCTCTCTCTCTCCCACGCACTCTCCTCTCTCACTCTGACACACACGCTCTCCTCTCCTCTCTCTCTCCCACATGCTATCCTTTCTCTCTAACTCCCACATGCTCCCCGCTCTCTTCCACACGTTCTCCTCTCCCTCTCTCCCACACGCTCACCTCTCTTTCCCACACGCTCTCCTCTCTCTCTCCCACATGCTTTCCTCTCTCTCTCTCCCACACACTCTCCTCTATTCTCTCTCTTGCCCACATGCTCTCCTCTCTCTCTCTCTGCCACACGCTCTGCTCTCTCTCTATCTCTGCCACACGCTCTCCTCTCTCTCTCTCTGCAACACGCTCTCCTCTCTTCTCTCTCTCTGCCACACGCTCTCCTCTCTCTTTCTCTCCCACACGATCTCCTCTCTCTCTCTCACCCACATGCTCTCCTCTCTCTCTCTCCCACACACTCTCCTCTCTCTCTCTCTCCCACACACTCTCCTCTCTCTCTCTCTCCCACACACTCTCCTCTCTCTCTCTCTACCACACAATCTCCTCTCTCTCTCCCACACGCTCTCCTCTCTCTCTCTCTCCCACACACTCTCCTCTCTCTCTCTGTCTCCCACACACTCTCCTCTCTCTCTCTGTCTCCCACACACTCTCCTCTCTCTCTCTCTCTCCCACACACTCTCCTCTCTTTCTCTCTCTCCCACACACTCTCCTCTCTCCCTCTCTCTCCCACACACTCTCCTCTCTCTCTCTCTCTCCCACACACTCTCCTCTCTGTCTCTGCCACACACTCTCCTCTCTCTCTCTCACCCACATGTTCTCCTCTCTCTCTCTCCCTCACACTCTCCTCTCTCTCTCTCTCCCCCACACACTCTCCTTTCTCTCTCTCTGACACACACGCTCTGCTCCTTCTCTCTCCCACAAGCTCTCCTCTCCTCCCTCTCTCTCCCACACGATCTGCTCTCTCTCTCTCTCCCACACGATCTCCTCTCTCTCCCACACGATCTCCTGTCTCTCTCTCCCACACGCACTCCTCTCCCTCTGTCTCCCACATGCTATCTCTCTCTCTCTCCCACATATTCTCCTCTCTCTCTCTCTCCCACACGTAATCCTCTCTCTCTCCCACTCGCTCATACTCTCTCTCTCTCCCACACACTCCGCTCTCTCTTTCTCTCTCTGACACACATGCTCTTCTCTTTCTCTATCCAACATGCTCTCCTCTTTTCTCTCTCTCTCCCACATGCTCTCCGCTCTCTCTCTCTCCCACACGCTCGTCTCTCTCTCTCTAACACACGCTCTGCTTTCCCTCTCTCTCCCTCACGCTCGCCTCTCTCTCTCTCTCCCACACACTCTCCTCTCTCTCTTTCCCACACACTCTCCTCTCTCTCTCTCTCCCACGCACTCTCCTCTCTCACTCTGACACACACGCTCTCCTCTCCTCTCTCTCTCCCACATGCTATCCTTTCTCTCTAACTCCCACATGCTCCCCGCTCTCTTCCACACGTTCTCCTCTCCCTCTCTCCCACACGCTCACCTCTCTTTCCCACACGCTCTCCTCTCTCTCTCCCACATGCTTTCCTCTCTCTCTCTCCCACACGCTCTCCTCTATTCTCTCTCTTGCCCACATGCTCTCCTCTCTCTCTCTCTGCCACACGCTCTGCTCTCTCTCTATCTCTGCCACACGCTCTCCTCTCTCTCTCTCTGCAACACGCTCTCCTCTCTTCTCTCTCTCTGCCACACGCTCTCCTCTCTCTTTCTCTCCCACACGATCTCCTCTCTCTCTCTCACCCACATGCTCTCCTCTCTCTCTCTCCCACACACTCTCCTCTCTCTCTCTCTCCCACACACTCACCTCTCTCTCTCTCTCCCACACACTCTCCTCTCTCTCTCTCTCCCACACAATCTCCTCTCTCTCTCTCTCCCACACGCTCTCCTCTCTCTCTCTCTCCCACACACTCTCCTCTCTCTCTCTGTCTCCCACACACTCTCCTCTCTCTCTCTGTCTCCCACACACTCTCCTCTCTCTCTCTCTCTCCCACACACTCTCCTCTCTTTCTCTCTCTCCCACACACTCTCCTCTCTCCCTCTCTCTCCCACACACTCTCCTCTCTCTCTCTCTCTCCCACACACTCTCCTCTCTGTCTCTCTCTCCCACACACTCTCCTCTCTCTCTCTCCCACATATTCTCCTCTCTCTCTCTCTCCCACACGTAATCCTCTCTCTCTCCCACTCGCTCATACTCTCTCTCTCTCCCACACACTCCGCTCTCTCTTTCTCTCTCTGACACACATGCTCTTCTCTTTCTCTATCCAACATGCTCTCCTCTTTTCTCTCTCTCTCCCACATGCTCTCCGCTCTCTCTCTCTCCCACACGCTCGTCTCTCTCTCTCTAACACACGCTCTGCTTTCCCTCTCTCTCCCTCATGCTCGCCTCTCTCTCTCTCTCCCACACACTCTCCTCTCTCTATTTCCCACACACTCTCCTCTCTCTCTCTCTCCCACGCACTCTCCTCTCTCACTCTGACACACACGCTCTCCTCTCCTCTCTCTCTCCCACATGCTATCCTTTCTCTCTAACTCCCACATGCTCCCCGCTCTCTTCCACACGTTCTCCTCTCCCTCTCTCCCACACGCTCACCTCTCTTTCCCACACGCTCTCCTCTCTCTCTCCCACATGCTTTCCTCTCTCTCTCTCCCACACGCTCTCCTCTATTCTCTCTCTTGCCCACATGCTCTCCTCTCTCTCTCTCTGCCACACGCTCTGCTCTCTCTCTATCTCTGCCACACGCTCTCCTCTCTCTCTCTCTGCAACACGCTTTCCTCTCTTCTCTCTCTCTGCCACACGCTCTCCTCTCTCTTTCTCTCCCACACGATCTCCTCTCTCTCTCTCACCCACATGCTCTCCTCTCTCTCTCTCCCATACACTCTCCTCTCTCTCTCTCTCCCACACACTCTCCTCTCTCTCTCTCTCCCACACACTCTCCTCTCTCTCTCTCTCCCACACAATCTCCTCTCTCTCTCTCTCCCACACGCTCTCCTCTCTCTCTCTCTCCCACACACTCTCCTCTCTCTCTCTGTCTCCCACACACTCTCCTCTCTCTCTCTGTCTCCCACACACTCTCCTCTCTCTCTCTCTCTCCCACACACTCTCCTCTCTTTCTCTCTCTCCCACACACTCTCCTCTCTCCCTCTCTCTCCCACACACTCTCCTCTCTCTCTCTCTCTCCCACACACTCTCCTCTCTGTCTCTGCCACACACTCTCCTCTCTCTCTCTCACCCACATGTTCTCCTCTCTCTCTCTCCCTCACACTCTCCTCTCTCTCTCTCTCCCCCACACACTCTCCTTTCTCTCTCTCTGACACACACGCTCTGCTCCTTCTCTCTCCCACAAGCTCTCCTCTCCTCCCTCTCTCTCCCACACGATCTGCTCTCTCTCTCTCTCCCGCACGATCTCCTCTCTCTCTCTCCCACACGATCTCCTGTCTCTCTCTCCCACACGCACTCCTCTCCCTCTCTCTCCCACATGCTATCTCTCTCTCTCTCCCACATATTCTCCTCTCTCTCTCTCTCCCACACGTAATCCTCTCTCTCTCCCACTCGCTCATACTCTCTCTCTCTCCCACACACTCCGCTCTCTCTTTCTCTCTCTGACACACATGCTCTTCTCTTTCTCTATCCAACATGCTCTCCTCTTTTCTCTCTCTCTCCCACATGCTCTCCGCTCTCTCTCTCTCCCACACGCTCGTCTCTCTCTCTCTAACACACGCTCTGCTTTCCCTCTCTCTCCCTCACGCTCGCCTCTCTCTCTCTCTCCCACACACTCTCCTCTCTCTCTTTCCCACACACTCTCCTCTCTCTCTCTCTCCCACGCACTCTCCTCTCTCACTCTGACACACACGCTCTCCTCTCCTCTCTCTCTCCCACATGCTATCCTTTATCTCTAACTCCCACATGCTCCCCGCTCTCTTCCACACGTTCTCCTCTCCCTCTCTCCCACACGCTCACCTCTCTTTCCCACACGCTCTCCTCTCTCTCTCCCACATGCTTTCCTCTCTCTCTCTCCCACACGCTCTCCTCTATTCTCTCTCTTGCCCACATGCTCTCCTCTCTCTCTCTCTGCCACACGCTCTGCTCTCTCTCTATCTCTGCCACACGCTCTCCTCTCTCTCTCTCTGCAACACGCTCTCCTCTCTTCTCTCTCTCTGCCACACGCTCTCCTCTCTCTTTCTCTCCCACACGATCTCCTCTCTCTCTCTCACCCACATGCTCTCCTCTCTCTCTCTCCCACACACTCTCCTCTCTCTCTCTCTCCCACACACTCACCTCTCTCTCTCTCTCCCACACACTCTCCACTCTCTCTCTCTCCCACACAATCTCCTCTCTCTCTCTCTCTCCCACACGCTCTCCTCTCTCTCTCTCTCCCACACACTCTCCTCTCTCTCTCTGTCTCCCACACACTCTCCTCTCTCTCTCTGTCTCCCACACACTCTCCTCTCTCTCTCTCTCTCCCACACACTCTCCTCTCTTTCTCTCTCTCCCACACACTCTCCTCTCTCCCTCTCTCTCCCACACACTCTCCTCTCTCTCTCTCTCTCCCACACACTCTCCTCTCTGTCTCTCTCTCCCACACACTCTCCTCTCTGTCTCTGCCACACACTCTCCTCTCTCTCTCTCACCCACATGCTCTCCTCTCTCTCTCTCCCTCACACTCTCCTCTCTCTCTCTCTCCCCCACACACTCTCCTTTCTCTCTCTCTGACACACACGCTCTGCTCCTTCTCTCTCCCACAAGCTCTCCTCTCCTCCCTCTCTCTCCCACACGATCTGCTCTCTCTCTCTCTCCCACACGATCTCCTCTCTCTCTCTCCCACACGATCTCCTCTCTCTCTCTCCCACATGCTCTCCTCTATCTCTCTCCCGCTCATGCTCTCCTCTCTCCCTCTCTCCCTCTCATGCTCTCCTCTCTCTCTCTCTCGCTCTCACGCTCTCCTCTCTCTCTCTCCCTCACACTCTCCTCCCTCTCTCTCTCCCACACGCTCGCCTCTCTCTCTCTCAAACACTCTCTTCTCTCTCTCCCACAGACTCTCCTCTCTCTCTCCCCCACATGCTCTCGTCTCTCTCTCTCTGTCCCACACACTCTCCTCTCTCTCTCTCCCACACACTCTGCTCTCTCTCCCTATCCCACACACTCTCCTCTCTCTATCTCTCTGTCCCACACGCTCTCCTCTCTCTCTCTCTCACCCACACACTCTCTTCTCTCTCTCCCACACACGCTCTTCTCACTCTCTCCCACACACTCTCCTCTCTCCCTCACAGTCCCCCCTGTCTCTCACACACACACGCTCTCCTCTCTCTCTCTCCCACATAGTATCCTCTCTCTCTCTCTCTCTCCCACATGCTCTCCTCTCTCTCTCCCACATGCTCATCTCTCTCTCCTCTCCCACACGCTCTATTCTCTCTTTCTCTCGCACACGCTCTGCTCTCTCTCTCTCCCCCTAGAACACACTCTAATCTCAATCTCTCTTTCCCAAACACTCTCCTCTCTCTCTCTCTCTCTTTCCCACACACTCTCCACTCTCTCACTCGCTTTTTCCCACACACTCTCTTCACTCTCTCTCCCACAGACTCTCGTCTCTCTCTCTCTCCCACACACTCTCTTCTCTCTCTCTCCCACACACTCTCCTCTCTCTCTCTCTCTCCCACACACTCTCCTCTCTCTCTCTCTCTCCCACACACTCTCCTCTCTCGCTCTCTCTCTCCCACATACTCTCCTCTCCCTCTCTCCCACACACTCTCCTCTCTCTCTCTTTCTCCCACACACTCTCCTTTCATCTCTCTCTCTCCCACACACTCTCCTCTATCTCTCTCTCCCACACACTCTCCTCTCTCTCTCTCTCCCACACACTCTCCTCTCTCTCTGTCTCCCACACACTCTGCTCTCTCTCTCTCCCACACTCTCTCCTCTCGCTCTCTCTCCCACACACTCTCCTCTCTCTCACCCACACACTCTCCTCTCTCTCTCCCACACACTCTCTTCTCTCTCTCTTCCAAACACTCTCTTCTCTCCCTCTCCAACATCCTCTCCTCTCTCTCAATCTCCCACACACTCTCCTCTCTCTAACTCTCTCTCCCACACGATCTCCTCTCTCTCTCTCTCCCACATGCTCTCCTCAACTCTCTCTCTCCCACACACTCTCCTCTCTCTCTCTCCCACTGACTCTCTTCTCTCTCTATTCCACACACTCTCTTCTCTCCCTCTCCCACACACTCTCCTCTCTCTCCCTCTCCCACACAATCTCCTCTCTCCAACTCTCTCCCCCACATGCTCTCGTCTCTCTCTCTCTCTGTCCCACACACTCTCCTCTCTCTCTCTCCCACACACTCTGCTCTCTCTCCCTATCCCACACACTCTCCTCTCTCTATCTCTCAGTCCCAGTCTCTCTCTCCCACATGCTTTCCTCTCTCTCTCGACCACATGCTCTCCTCTCTCTCTCACCCACACACTCTCTTCTCTCTCTCCCACACACGCTCTTCTCACTTTCTCCCACACACTCTCCTCTCTCCCTCACCGTCCCCCCTGTCTCTCACACACACACGCTCTCCTCTCTCTCTCTCCCACATGCTCTCCTCTCTCTCTCCCACATGCTCATCTCTCTTTCCTCTCCCACACGCTCTATTCTCTCTTTCTCTCGCACACGCTCTGCTCTCTCTCTCTCCCTCTAGAACACTCTCCTCTCTCTCTCTCTCTTTCCCACACACTCTCCACTCTCTCACTCGCTTTTTCCCACACACTCTCTTCTCTCTCTCTCCCACACACTCTCCTCTCTCTCTCTCTCTCTCCCACACACTCTCCTCTCTCTCTCTCTCCCACACACTCTCCTCTCTCTCTCTCTCTCCCACATGCCCTCCTCTCTCTCTCTCCCACACACTCTCCTCTCTCTCTCTCTCTCCCACACACTCTCCTCTCTCTCTCTCTCCCACACACTCTCCTCTCTCTCTCTCTCTCCCACACACTCTCCTCTATCTCTCTCTCCCACACACTCTCCTCTCTCTCTGTCTCCCACACACTCTCCTCTCTCTCTCTCCCACACACTCTCCTCTCTCTCTCTCTCCCACACACTCTCCACTCTCTCTCTCTCCCACACACTCTCCTCTCTCTCTCTCCCACACACTCTCCTATCTCTCTCTCTCCCACAAACTCTCCTATCTCTCTCTCCCACACACTCTCTTCTCTCTCTCCCACACACTCTCTTCTCTCTCTCCCACACAGACTCCTCTCTCTATCTCTCCCCCACACTCTCCTCTCTCTCTCCAACACACTCCCCTCTCTCTCTCTCTCTCCCACACACTCTCCTCTCTCTCTCTCTCCCACACACTCTCCTCTCTCTCTCTCCCCCACATGCTCTCGTCTCTCTCTCTCTCTATCCCACACACTCCCCTCTCTCTCTCCCACACACTCTCCTCTCTCTCTCTCCCACACACTCTCCTCTCCCTCGATATCCCACACATTCTCTTCTCTCTCTCCCACACACTCTCCTCTCTCTCTCTCCCACACACGCTCCACTCTCTATCTCTCCCATACCCTCTGAACTATCTCTCTCCCACACACTCTCCTCTTTCTCTCTCCCAAACGCTGTCCTCTCTCTCTCCCACACCCTCTCTTCGCTCTCTCCCACACGCTCTACTCTCTATCTCTCTCACACACACTCTCCTCTCGCTCTCTCTCCCACACACTCTCCTCTCTCTCACCCACACACTCTCCTCTCTCTCTCCCACACACTCTCTTCCAAACACTCTCTTCTCTCCCTCTCCAACATCCTCTCCTCTCTCTCAATCTCCCACACACTCTCCTCTCTCTAACTCTCTCTCCCACACGATCTCCTCTCTCTCTCTCTCCCACACACTCTCCTCTCTCTCTCTCCCACTGACTCTCTTCTCTCTCTATTCCACACACTCTCTTCTCTCCCTCTCCCACACACTCTCCTCTCTCTCCCTCTCCCACACAATCTCCTCTCTCCAACTCTCTCCCCCACATGCTCTCGTCTCTCTCTCTCTCTTTCCCACACACTCTCCTCTCTCTCTCACACACACTCTGCTCTCTCTCCCTATCCCACACACTCTCCTCTCTCTATCTCTCAGTCCCAAACGCTCTCCTCTCTCTCTCTCTCACCCACACACTCTCTTCTCTCTCTCCCACACACGCTCTTCTCACTTTCTCCCACACACTCTCCTCTCTCCCTCACAGTCCCGCCTGCCTCTCACACACACACGCTCTCCTCTCTCTCTCTCCCACATAGTATCCTCTCTCTCTCTCTCTCCCACATGCTCTCCTCTCTCTCTCCCACATGCTCATCTCTCTTTCCTCTCCCACACGCTCTATTCTCTCTTTCTCTCGCACACGCTCTGCTCTCTCCCTCTAGAACACTCTCCTCTCTCTCTCTCTCTTTCCCACACACTCTCCACTCTCTCACTCGCTTTTTCCCACACACTCTCCTCTCTCTCTCTCCCACACACTCTCCTCTCTCTCTCTCTCCCACACACTCTCCTCTCTCTCTCCCACACACTCTCCTCTCTCTCTCTCTCTCCCACACACTCTCCTCTCTCTCTGTCTCCCACACACTCTCCTCTCTCTCTCTGTCTCCCACACACTCTCCTCTCTCTCTCTCTCTCCCACACACTCTCCTCTCTTTCTCTCTCTCCCACACACTCTCCTCTCTCCCTCTCTCTCCCACACACTCTCCTCTCTCTCTCTCTCTCCCACACACTCTCCTCTCTGTCTCTGCCACACACTCTCCTCTCTCTCTCTCACCCACATGTTCTCCTCTCTCTCTCTCCCTCACACTCTCCTCTCTCTCTCTCTCCCCCACACACTCTCCTTTCTCTCTCTCTGACACACACGCTCTGCTCCTTCTCTCTCCCACAAGCTCTCCTCTCCTCCCTCTCTCTCCCACACGATCTGCTCTCTCTCTCTCTCCCCGCACGATCTCCTCTCTCTCTCTCCCACACGATCTCCTGTCTCTCTCTCCCACACGCACTCCTCTCCCTCTCTCTCCCACATGCTATCTCTCTCTCTCTCCCACATATTCTCCTCTCTCTCTCTCTCCCACACGTAATCCTCTCTCTCTCCCACTCGCTCATACTCTCTCTCTCTCCCACACACTCCGCTCTCTCTTTCTCTCTCTGACACACATGCTCTTCTCTTTCTCTATCCAACATGCTCTCCTCTTTTCTCTCTCTCTCCCACATGCTCTCCGCTCTCTCTCTCTCCCACACGCTCGTCTCTCTCTCTCTAACACACGCTCTGCTTTCCCTCTCTCTCCCTCACGCTCGCCTCTCTCTCTCTCCCACACACTCTCCTCTCTCTCTTTCCCACACACTCTCCTCTCTCTCTCTCTCCCACGCACTCTCCTCTCTCACTCTGACACACACGCTCTCCTCTCCTCTCTCTCTCCCACATGCTATCCTTTCTCTCTAACTCCCACATGCTCCCCGCTCTCTTCCACACGTTCTCCTCTCCCTCTCTCCCACACGCTCACCTCTCTTTCCCACACGCTCTCCTCTCTCTCTCCCACATGCTTTCCTCTCTCTCTCTCCCACACGCTCTCCTCTATTCTCTCTCTTGCCCACATGCTCTCCTCTCTCTCTCTCTGCCACACGCTCTGCTCTCTCTCTATCTCTGCCACACGCTCTCCTCTCTCTCTCTCTGCAACACGCTCTCCTCTCTTCTCTCTCTCTGCCACACGCTCTCCTCTCTCTTTCTCTCCCACACGATCTCCTCTCTCTCTCTCACCCACATGCTCTCCTCTCTCTCTCTCCCACACACTCTCCTCTCTCTCTCTCTCCCACACACTCACCTCTCTCTCTCTCTCCCACACACTCTCCTCTCTCTCTCTCTCCCACACAATCTCCTCTCTCTCTCTCTCCCACACGCTCTCCTCTCTCTCTCTCTCCCACACACTCTCCTCTCTCTCTCTGTCTCCCACACACTCTCCTCTCTCTCTCTGTCTCCCACACACTCTCCTCTCTCTCTCTCTCTCCCACACACTCTCCTCTCTTTCTCTCTCTCCCACACACTCTCCTCTCTCCCTCTCTCTCCCACACACTCTCCTCTCTCTCTCTCTCTCCCACACACTCTCCTCTCTGTCTCTCTCTCCCACACACTCTCCTCTCTGTCTCTGCCACACACTCTCCTCTCTCTCTCTCACCCACATGCTCTCCTCTCTCTCTCTCCCTCACACCATCCTCTCTCTCTCTCTCCCCCACACACTCTCCTTTCTCTCTCTCTGACACACACGCTCTGCTCCTTCTCTCTCCCACAAGCTCTCCTCTCCTCCCTCTCTCTCCCACACGATCTGCTCTCTCTCTCTCTCCCACACGATCTCCTCTCTCTCTCTCCCACACGATCTCCTCTCTCTCTCTCCCACATGCTCTCCTCTATCTCTCTCCCGCTCATGCTCTCCTCTCTCCCTCTCTCCCTCTCATGCTCTCCTCTCTCTCTCTCTCCCTCTCACGCTCTCCTCTCTCTCTCTCCCTCACACTCTCCTCCCTCTCTCTCTCCCACACGCTCGCCTCTCTCTCTCTCAAACACTCTCTTCTCTCTCTCCCACAGACTCTCCTCTCTCTCTCCCCCACATGCTCTCGTCTCTCTCTCTCTGTCCCACACACTCTCCTCTCTCTCTCTCCCACACACTCTGCTCTCTCTCCCTATCCCACACACTCTCCTCTCTCTATCTCTCTGTCCCACACGCTCTCCTCTCTCTCTCTCTCACCCACACACTCTCTTCTCTCTCTCCCACACACGCTCTTCTCACTCTCTCCCACACACTCTCCTCTCTCCCTCACAGTCCCCCCTGTCTCTCACACACACACGCTCTCCTCTCTCTCTCTCCCACATAGTATCCTCTCTCTCTCTCTCTCTCCCACATGCTCTCCTCTCTCTCTCCCACATGCTCATCTCTCTCTCCTCTCCCACACGCTCTATTCTCTCTTTCTCTCGCACACGCTCTGCTCTCTCTCTCTCCCCCTAGAACACACTCTAATCTCAATCTCTCTTTCCCAAACACTCTCCTCTCTCTCTCTCTCTCTTTCCCACACACTCTCCACTCTCTCACTCGCTTTTTCCCACACACTCTCTTCACTCTCTCTCCCACAGACTCTCGTCTCTCTCTCTCTCCCACACACTCTCTTCTCTCTCTCTCCCACACACTCTCCTCTCTCTCTCTCTCTCCCACACACTCTCCTCTCTCTCTCTCTCCCACACACTCTCCTCTCTCGCTCTCTCTCTCCCACATACTCTCCTCTCCCTCTCTCCCACACACTCTCCTCTCTCTCTCTTTCTCCCACACACTCTCCTTTCATCTCTCTCTCTCCCACACACTCTCCTCTATCTCTCTCTCCCACACACTCTCCTCTCTCTCTCTCTCCCACACACTCTCCTCTCTCTCTGTCTCCCACACACTCTGCTCTCTCTCTCTCCCACACTCTCTCCTCTCGCTCTCTCTCCCACACACTCTCCTCTCTCTCACCCACACACTCTCCTCTCTCTCTCCCACACACTCTCTTCTCTCTCTCTTCCAAACACTCTCTTCTCTCCCTCTCCAACATCCTCTCCTCTCTCTCAATCTCCCACACACTCTCCTCTCTCTAACTCTCTCTCCCACACGATCTCCTCTCTCTCTCTCTCCCACATGCTCTCCTCAACTCTCTCTCTCCCACACACTCTCCTCTCTCTCTCTCCCACTGACTCTCTTCTCTCTCTATTCCACACACTCTCTTCTCTCCCTCTCCCACACACTCTCCTCTCTCTCCCTCTCCCACACAATCTCCTCTCTCCAACTCTCTCCCCCACATGCTCTCGTCTCTCTCTCTCTCTGTCCCACACACTCTCCTCTCTCTCTCTCCCACACACTCTGCTCTCTCTCCCTATCCCACACACTCTCCTCTCTCTATCTCTCAGTCCCAGTCTCTCTCTCCCACATGCTTTCCTCTCTCTCTCGACCACATGCTCTCCTCTCTCTCTCACCCACACACTCTCTTCTCTCTCTCCCACACACGCTCTTCTCACTTTCTCCCACACACTCTCCTCTCTCCCTCACCGTCCCCCCTGTCTCTCACACACACACGCTCTCCTCTCTCTCTCTCCCACATGCTCTCCTCTCTCTCTCCCACATGCTCATCTCTCTTTCCTCTCCCACACGCTCTATTCTCTCTTTCTCTCGCACACGCTCTGCTCTCTCTCTCTCCCTCTAGAACACTCTCCTCTCTCTCTCTCTCTTTCCCACACACTCTCCACTCTCTCACTCGCTTTTTCCCACACACTCTCTTCTCTCTCTCTCCCACACACTCTCCTCTCTCTCTCTCTCTCTCCCACACACTCTCCTCTCTCTCTCTCTCCCACACACTTTCCTCTCTCTCTCTCTCTCCCACATGCCCTCCTCTCTCTCTCTCCCACACACTCTCCTCTCTCTCTCTCTCTCCCACACACTCTCCTCTCTCTCTCTCTCCCACACACTCTCCTCTCTCTCTCTCTCTCCCACACACTCTCCTCTATCTCTCTCTCCCACACACTCTCCTCTCTCTCTGTCTCCCACACACTCTCCTCTCTCTCTCTCCCACACACTCTCCTCTCTCTCTCTCTCCCACACACTCTCCACTCTCTCTCTCTCCCACACACTCTCCTCTCTCTCTCTCCCACACACTCTCCTATCTCTCTCTCTCCCACAAACTCTCCTATCTCTCTCTCCCACACACTCTCTTCTCTCTCTCCCACACACTCTCTTCTCTCTCTCCCACACAGACTCCTCTCTCTATCTCTCCCCCACACTCTCCTCTCTCTCTCCAACACACTCCCCTCTCTCTCTCTCTCTCCCACACACTCTCCTCTCTCTCTCTCTCCCACACACTCTCCTCTCTCTCTCTCCCCCACATGCTCTCGTCTCTCTCTCTCTCTATCCCACACACTCCCCTCTCTCTCTCCCACACACTCTCCTCTCTCTCTCTCCCACACACTCTCCTCTCCCTCGATATCCCACACATTCTCTTCTCTCTCTCCCACACACTCTCCTCTCTCTCTCTCCCACACACGCTCCACTCTCTATCTCTCCCATACCCTCTGAACTATCTCTCTCCCACACACTCTCCTCTTTCTCTCTCCCAAACGCTGTCCTCTCTCTCTCCCACACCCTCTCTTCGCTCTCTCCCACACGCTCTACTCTCTATCTCTCTCACACACACTCTCCTCTCGCTCTCTCTCCCACACACTCTCCTCTCTCTCACCCACACACTCTGCTCTCTCTCTCCCACACACTCTCTTCCAAACACTCTCTTCTCTCCCTCTCCAACATCCTCTCCTCTCTCTCAATCTCCCACACACTCTCCTCTCTCTAACTCTCTCTCCCACACGATCTCCTCTCTCTCTCTCTCCCACACACTCTCCTCTCTCTCTCTCCCACTGACTCTCTTCTCTCTCTATTCCACACACTCTCTTCTCTCCCTCTCCCACACACTCTCCTCTCTCTCCCTCTCCCACACAATCTCCTCTCTCCAACTCTCTCCCCCACATGCTCTCGTCTCTCTCTCTCTCTTTCCCACACACTCTCCTCTCTCTCTCACACACACTCTGCTCTCTCTCCCTATCCCACACACTCTCCTCTCTCTATCTCTCAGTCCCAAACGCTCTCCTCTCTCTCTCTCTCACCCACACACTCTCTTCTCTCTCTCCCACACACGCTCTTCTCACTTTCTCCCACACACTCTCCTCTCTCCCTCACAGTCCCGCCTGCCTCTCACACACACTCGCTCTCCTCTCTTTCTCTCCCACATAGTATCCTCTCTCTCTCTCTCTCCCACATGCTCTCCTCTCTCTCTCCCACATGCTCATCTCTCTTTCCTCTCCCACACGCTCTATTCTCTCTTTCTCTCGCACACGCTCTGCTCTCTCCCTCTAGAACACTCTCCTCTCTCTCTCTCTCTTTCCCACACACTCTCCACTCTCTCACTCGCTTTTTCCCACACACTCTCCTCTCTCTCTCTCCCACACACTCTCCTCTCTCTCTCTCTCCCACACACTCTCCTCTCTCTCTCCCACACACTCTCCTCTCTCTCTCTCTCTCCCACACACTCCTCTCTCTCTCTCTCCCACACACTCTCCTCTCTCTCTCTCTCTCCCACACACTCTCCTCTCTCTCTCTCTCTCCCACACACTCTCCTCTCTCTCTCTCTCTCCCACACACTCTCCTCTCTCTCTCTCTCCCACACAATCTCCTCTCTCTCTCTCTACTCCCACACACTCTCCTCTCTGTCTCTCTCTCCCACACACTCTCCTCTCTCTCTCTCTCTCCCACACACTCTCCTCTCTCTCTATCCCACATGTTCTCCTCTATATCCCTCCCACACACTCTCCTCTCTCTCTCTCTCTGACACACGCTCTCCTCCCCTCTCCCACACGCTCTCCTCTCCTCTCTCTCTCCCCCACATGCTCTCGTCTCTCTCTCTCTCTATCCCACACACTCCCCTCTCTCTCTCCCACACACTCTCCTCTCTCTCTCTCCCACACACTCTCCTCTCCCTCGATATCCCACACATTCTCTTCTCTCTCTCCCACACACTCTCCTCTCTCTCTCTCCCACACACGCTCCTCTCTCTATCTCTCCCACACCCTCTGAACTCTCTCTCTCCCACACACTCTCCTCTCTCTCTCTCCCAAACGCTGTCCTCTCTCTCTCCCACACCCTCTCTTCGCTCTCTCCCACACGCTCTACTCTCTATCTCTCTCCCACTCTCCTCTCGCTCTCTCTCCCACACACTCTCCTCTCTCTCACCCACACACTCTCCTCTCTCTCCCCCACACACCACTCTCTTCTCTCTCTCTTCCAAACACTCTCTTCTCTCCCTCTTCCAACATACTCTCCTCTCTCTCACTCTCCCACACACTGTCCTCTCTCTAACTCTCTCTCCCACACGCTCTCCTCTCTCTCTCTCTCCCACATGCTCTCCTCAACTCTCTCTCTCCCACACACTCTCCTCTCTCTCTCTCCCACTGACTCTCTTCTCTCTCTATTCCACACACTCTCTTCTCTCCCTCTCCCAGAAACTCTCCTCTCTCTGCCTCTCCCACACAATCTCCTCTCTCCAACTCTCTCTCCCACATGCTCTCCTCTCTATCTCTCTCCCGCACACTCTTTGTCTCTCTCTCCCACACATTCTCCTGTCTGTCCCTCTCACAGTCTCCTCTCTCTCTCTCACACACACACGCACCCCTCTCGCTCTCTCTCCCACACTCTCCTCTCTCTCACCCACACACTCTCCTCTCTCTCTCCCACACACTCTCTTCTCTCTCTCTTCCAAACACTCTCTTCTCTCCCTCTCCAACATCCTCTCCTCTCTCTCAATCTCCCACACACTCTCCTCTCTCTAACTCTCTCTCCCACACGATCTCCTCTCTCTCTCTCTCCCACATGCTCTCCTCAACTCTCTCTCTCCCACACACTCTCCTCTCCCTCTCTCCCACTGACTCTCTTCTCTCTCTATTCCACACACTCTCTTCTCTCCCTCTCCCACACACTCTCCTCTCTCTCCCCTCTCCCACACAATCTCCTCTCTCCAACTCTCTCCCCCACATGCTCTCGTCTCTCTCTCTCTCTGTCCCACACACTCTCCTCTCTCTCTCTCCCACACACTCTGCTCTCTCTCCCTATCCCACACACTCTCCTCTCTCTATCTCTCAGTCTCCCAGTCTCTCTCTCCCACATGCTTTCCTCTCTCTCTCGACCACATGCTCTCCTCTCTCTCTCACCCACACACTCTCTCTTCTCTCTCTCCCACACACGCTCTTCTCACTTTCTCCCACACACTCTCCTCTCTCCCTCACCGTCCCCCCTGTCTCTCACACACACACGCTCTCCTCTCTCTCTCTCCCACATGCTCTCCTCTCTCTCTCCCACATGCTCATCTCTCTTTCCTCTCCCACACGCTCTATTCTCTCTTTCTCTCGCACACGCTCTGCTCTCTCTCTCTCCCTCTAGAACACTCTCCTCTCACTCTCTCTCTTCCCACACACTCTCCACTCTCTCACTCGCTTTTTCCCACACACTCTCTTCTCTCTCTCTCCCACACACTCTCCTCTCTCTCTCTCTCTCTCCCACACACTCTCCTCTCTCTCTCTCTCCCACACACTCTCCTCTCTCTCTCTCTCTCCCACATGCCCTCCTCTCTCTCTCTCCCACACACTCTCCTCTCTCTCTCTCTCTCCCACACACTCTCCTCTCTCTCTCTCTCTCCCACACACTCTCCTCTCTCTCTCTCTCACTCCACACACTCTCCTCTATCTCTCTCTCCCACACACTCTCCTCTCTCTCTGTCTCCCACACACTCTCCTCTCTCTCTCTCCCACACACTCTCCTCTCTCTCTCTCTCCCACACACTCTCCACTCTCTCTCTCTCCCACACACTCTCCTCTCTCTCTCTCTCCCACACACTCTCCTCTCTCTCTCTCTCCCACACACTCTCCTATCTCTCTCTCTCCCACAAACTCTCCTATCTCTCTCTCCCACACACTCTCTTCTCTCTCTCCCACACACTCTCCTCTCTCTCTCTCTCTCCACACACTCTCCTCTCTCTCTCCCCCACATGCTCTCGTCTCTCTCTCTCTCTATCCCACACACTCCCCTCTCTCTCTCCCACACACTCTCCTCTCTCTCTCTCCCACACACTCTCCTCTCTCCTCGATATCCCACACATTCTCTTCTCTCTCTCCACACACTCTCCCTCTCTCTCTCTTCCACACACGCTCCACTCTCTATCTCTCCCATACCCTCTGAACTATCTCTCTCCCACACACTCTCCTCTTTCTCTCTCCAAACGCTGTCCTCTTCTCTCTCCCACACCCTCTCTTCGCTCTCTCCCACACGCTCTACTCTCTATCTCTCTCACACACACTCTCCTCTCGCTCTCTCTCCCACACACTCTCCTCTCTCTCACCCACACACTCTCCTCTCTCTCTCCCACACACTCTCTTCTCTCTCTTCTTCCAAACACTCTCTTCTCTCCCTCTCCAACATCCCTCTCCTCTCTCTCAATCTCCCACACACTCTCCTCTCTCTAACTCTCTCTCCCACACGATCTCCTCTCTCTCTCTCTCCCACACACTCTCCTCTCTCTCTCTCCCACTGACTCTCTTCTCTCTCTATTCCACACACTCTCTTCTCTCCCTCTCCCACACACTCTCCTCTCTCTCCCTCTCCCACACAATCTCCTCTCTCCAACTCTCTCCCCCACATGCTCTCGTCTCTCTCTCTCTCTTTCCCACACACTCTCCTCTCTCTCTCACACACACTCTGCTCTCTCTCCCTATCCCACACACTCTCCTCTCTCTATCTCTCAGTCCCAAACGCTCTCTTCTCTCTCTCTCTCACCCACACACTCTCTTCTCTCTCTCCCACACACGCTCTTCTCACTTTCTCCCACACACTCTCCTCTCTCCCTCACAGTCCCGCCTGCCTCTCACACACACACGCTCTCCTCTCTCTCTTTCCCACATAGTATCCTCTCTCTCTCTCTCTCCCACATGCTCTCCTCTCTCTCTCCCACATGCTCATCTCTCTTTCCTCTCCCACACGATCTATTCTCTCTTTCTCTCGCACACGCTCTGCTCTCTCCCTCTAGAACACTCTCCTCTCTCTCTCTCTCTTTCCCACACACTCTCCACTCTCTCTCTCTCTCCCACACACTCTCCTCTCTCTCTCTCTCCCACACACTCTCCTCTCTCTCTCTCTCCCACACACTCTCCTCTCTCTCTCCCACACACTCTCCTCTCTCTCTCTCTCTCCCACACACTCTCCTCTCTCTCTCTCTCCCACACACTCTCCTCTCTCTCTCTCTCTCCCACACACTCTCCTCTCTCTCTCTCTCTCCCACACACTCTCCTCTCTCTCTCTCTCTCCCACACACTCTCCTCTCTCTCTCTCTCCCACACACTCTCCTCTCTCTCTCTCTCCCACACAATCTCCTCTCTCTCTCTCTACTCCCACACACTCTCCTCTCTCTCTCTCTCTCCCACACACTCTCCTCTCTCTCTATCCCACATGTTCTCCTCTATATCCCTCCCACACACTCTCCTCTCTCTCTCTCTCTGACACACGCTCTCCTCCCCTCTCCCACACGCTCTCCTCTCCTCTCTCTCTCCCCCACATGCTCTCGTCTCTCTCTCTCTCTATCCCACACACTCCCCTCTCTCTCTCCCACACACTCTCCTCTCTCTCTCTCCCACACACTCTCCTCTCCCTCGATATCCCACACATTCTCTTCTCTCTCTCCCACACACGCTCCTCTCTCTCTCTCCCACACACGCTCCTCTCTCTATCTCTCCCACACCCTCTGAACTCTCTCTCTCCCACACACTCTCCTCTCTCTCTCTCCCAAACGCTGTCCTCTCTCTCTCCCACATCCTCTCTTCGCTCTCTCCCACACGCTCTACTCTCTATCTCTCTCCCACACACTCTCCTCTCGCTCTCTCTCTCCCACACACTCTCCTCTCTCTCACCCACACACTCTCCTCTCTCTCCCCCACACACTCTCTTCTCTCTCTCTTCCAAACACTCTCTTCTCTCCCTCTCCAACATACTCTCCTCTCTCTCACTCTCCCACACACTGTCCTCTCTCTAACTCTCTCTCCCACACGCTCTCCTCTCTCTCTCTCTCCCACATGCTCTCCTCAACTCTCTCTCTCCCACACACTCTCCTCTCTCTCTCTCCCACTGACTCTCTTCTCTCTCTATTCCACACACTCTCTTCTGTCCCTCTCCCAGAAACTCTCCTCTCTCTGCCTCTCCCACACAATCTCCTCTCTCCAACTCTCTCTCCCACATGCTCTCCTCTCTATCTCTCTCCCGCACACTCTTTGTCTCTCTCTCCCACACATTCTCCTCTCTGTCCCTCTCACAGTCTCCTCTCTCTCTCACACACACACGCACCCCTCTCTCTCTCTCTCCCACACACTCTCCACTCTCTCTCTCTCTCCCACACACTCTCTTCTCTCTCTCTCGCACACACTCTCTTCTCTCTCTCTCTCTCTCGCCCACACAGTCTCCTCTCTCTCTATCCCCACACACTCTACTCCCTCTCTCCCTCCCACACACGCTCTCCTCTCTCTCTCCCACACGCTCTCCTCTCCTCTCCCTCTATCCCACACGCTGTCCTCTCCTCCCTCTCTCCCACACACTCTCCTCTCTCTCTGTCTCCCGCACACTCTCCACTCTCTCTCTCCCACAGACTCATCTCTCTCTCTCCCACACACTCTCCTCTCTCTCTCTCCCAAACGATCTCCTCTCTCACTCTCCAACACGCTCTGCTCTCTCTCTCCCTCACGCCACCTCTCTCTTGCCCTCCCTCTCACGCTCTCCACTCTCTCTCTTCCTGATGCCATCCTCTCTCTCTCTCTGCCACACGCTCTCCTCTCTCTCCCACAAGCTGTCCTGTCTCTCTCTCTCCCACATGCCCTCCTCTCTCTGTCTCTCCAACATGCTCTCCTCTCTTTCTCGCTCCCACACACTCTCCTCTCTCTCTCTCTCTCCCACTCGCTCATCCTCTCTCTCTCTCTCCCACTCGCTCATCCTCTCTCTCTCTCCCACACACTCTCCTCTCTCTCCCTCTCCCACACAGTCTCCTCTCTCTATCTCTCTCCCACATGCTCTCATCTCTCTCTCTCTCTCCCACAATCTCTCTCTCTCCCCCACACACTCTCTCTCCCACACACTCTCCTCTCTCTCTCTCCCACACACTCTCCTCTCTCACTGTGACACACACGCTCTCCTCTCCTCTCTCTCTCACACATGCTATCCATTCTCTCGAACTCCCACTCGCTCCCCTCTCTCTTCCACACGTTCTCCTCTCCCTCTCTCCCACACGCTCACCTCTCTCTTTCCAACACGCTCTCCTCTCTCTCTCCCACATGCTTTCCTCTCTCTCTCTCCCACACGCTCTCCTCTCTCTCTCTCCCACACGCTCTCCTCTCTCTCTCTCCCACACGCTCTCCTCTCTCTCCCACCCGCTCTCCTCTATTCTCTCTCTTGCCCACATGCTCTCCTCTCTCTCTCTCTGCCACACGCTCTGCTCTCTCGCTCTCTCTGCCACACGCTCTCCTCTCTCTCTCACTGCAACACGCTCTCCTCTCTTCTCTCTCTCTGCCACACGCTCTCCTCTCTCTTTCTCTCCCACACGATCTCCCCTCTCTCTCTCACCCACATGCTCTCCTCTCTCACTCTCCCACACACTCTCCTCTCTCTCTCTCTCCCACACAATCTCCTCTCTCTCTCTCTCCCACACACTCTCCTCTCTCTCTCTCCCCCCACACACTCTCCTCTCTCTCTCTCCCCCCACACACTCTCCTCTCTCTCTCTCCCACACACTCTCCTCTCTCTCTCTCTCTCCCACACACTCTCCTCTCTCTCTCTCTCTCCCACACACTCTCCTCTCTCTCTCTCTCCCACACACTCTCCTCTCTCTCTCTCTCCCACACACTCTCCTCTCTCTCTCTCTCCCACACACTCTCCTCTCTCTCTCTCTCTCCCACACACTCTCCTCTCTGTCTCTGCCACACACTCTCGTCTCTCTCTCTCACCCACATGCTCTCCTCTCTCTCTCTCCCACACACTCTCCTCTCTCTCTCTCTCTCCCACACACTCTCCTTTCTCTCTCTCTGAAACACACGCTCTCCTTCTTCTCTCTCCCAAAAGCTCTCCTCTCCTCCCTCTCCCTCCCACACGATCTGCTCTCTCTCTCTCTCCCACACGAATTCCTCTCTCTCTCTCCCACACGATCCCCTCTCTCTCTCTCCCACATGCTCTCCTCTATCTCTCTCCCGCTCATGCTCTCCTCTCTCTCTCTCTCCCTCTCACGCTCTCCTCTCTCTCTCTCCCTCACACTCTCCTCCCTCTCTCTCTCCAACACGCTCGCCTCTCTCTCTCTCAAACACTCTCTTCTCTCTCTCCCACAGACTCTCCTCTCTCGCTCCCCCACATGCTCTCGTCTCTTTCTCTCTCTGTCCCACACACTCTCCTCTCTCTCTCTCCCACACACTCTGCTCTCTCTCCCTATCCCACACACTCTCCTCTCTCTAACTCTCAGTCCCACACGCTCTCCTCTCTCTCCCTCTCACCCACACACTCTCTTCTCTCTCTCCCACACACGCTCTTCTCACTCTCTCCCACACACTCTCCTCTCTCCCTCACAGTCCCCGCTGTCTCTCACGCACACACGCGCTCCTCTCTCTCTCTCCCACATACTATCCTCTCTCTCTCTCTCTCTCCCACATGCTCTCCTCTCTCTCCTCTAGCACACGCTCTATTCTCTCTTTCTCTCGCACACGCTCTGCTCTATCTCTCTCCCTCTAGAACACACTCTAATCTCAATCTCTCTTTCCCAAACACTCTCCTCTCTCTCTCTCTCTCTTCCCACACACTCTCCACTCTCTCACTCGCTTTTTCCCACACACTCTCTTCTCTCTCTCCCACACACTCTCTTCTCTCTCTCTCCCACACACTCTCCTCTCTCTATCTCTCTCTCCCACACACTCTCCTCTCTCTCTCTCTCTCCCACACACTCTCCTCTCTCTCTCTCTCTCCCACACACTCTCCTCTCTCTCTCTCTCCCACACACTCTCCTCTCTCTCTCTCTCTCCCACACACTCTCCTCTCTCTCTCTCTCTCCCACACACTCTCCTCTCTCTCTCTCTCTCTCCCACACACTCTCCTCTCTCTCTCTCTCTCCCACACACTCTCCTCTCTCTCTCTCTCTCCCACACACTCTCCTCTCTCTCTCTCTCTCCCACACACTCTCCTCTCTCTCTCTCTCTCCCACACACTCTCCTCTCTCTCTCTCTCTCCCACACACTCTCCTCTCTCTCTCTCTCCCACACACTCTCCTCTCTCTCTCTCCCACACACTCTCCTCTCTCTCTCTCTCTCTCCCACACACTCTCCTCTCTCTCTCTCTCTCCCACACACTCTCCTCTCTCGCTCTCTCTCCCACACACTCTCCTCTCTCTCTCTCTCCCACACACTCTCCTCTCTCTCTCCATCTCCCACACACTCTCCTCTTGCTATCTCTCACATACACTCTCCTCTCTCTATCTTTCCCACACACTCTCTTCTCTCTCTCACTCTCTCGCCCACACACTCTCCTCTCTCTCTATCCCACATACTCTCCTCTATATCCCTCCCAAACAGTCTCCTCTCTCTCTCTCTCTGACACACACGCTCTCCTCTCCTCTCCCACACGCTCTCATCTCCTCTCTCTCTCTCCCACACACTCTCCTTTCATCTCTCTCTCTCCCACACACTCACCTCTATCTCTCTCTCCCACACACTCTCCTCTCTCTCTCTCCCACACACTCTCCTCTCTCTCTGTCTCCCACACACTCTCCTCTCTCTCTCTCCCACACACTTTCCTCTCTCTCTCTCTCCCACACACTCTCCACTCTCTCTCTCTCCCACACACTCTCCTATCTCTCTCTCTCCCTCACACTCTCCTCTCTCTCTCTCTCTCCCACACACTCTCCTCTCTCTCTCTCTCTCCCACACACTCTCCTCTCTCTCTCTCTCCCACACACTCTCCTCTCTCTCTCTCTCTCCCACACACTCTCCTCTCTCTCTCTCTCTCCCACACACTCTCCTCTCTCTCTCTCTCCCACACACTCTCCTCTCTCTCTCTCTCCCACACACTCTCCTCTCTCTCTCTCTCTCCCACACACTCTCCTCTCGCTATCTCTCCCATACACTCTCCTCTCTCTATCTTTCCCACACACTCTCTTCTCTCTCTCACTCTCTCGCCCACACACTCTCGTCTCTCTCTATCCCACATACTCTCCTCTATATCCCTCGCACACACTCTCCTCTCTCTCTCTCTGACACACACGCTCTCCTCTCCTCTCCCACATGCTCTCCTCTCCTCTCTCTCTCTCCCACACACTCTCCTTTCATCCCTCTCTCTCCCACACACTCTCCTCTATCTCTCTCTCCCACACACTCTCCTCTCTCTCTCTCTCCCACAAACTCTCCTCTCTCTCTGTCTCCCACACACTCTCCTCTCTCTCTCTCCCACACACTCTCCTCTCTCTCTCTCTCCCACACACTCTCCACTCTCTCTCTCTCCCACACACTCTCCTATCTCTCTCTCTCCCACACACACTCCTATCGCTCTCTCTCCCACACACTCTCTTCTCTCTCTCCCATACACTCTCTTCTCTCGCTCTCCCACACACTCTCTTCTGTCTCTCTCCCACACACGCTCTTCTCACTCTCTCACACACACTCTCCTCTCTCCCTCACAGTCCCCCCTGTCTCTCAGGCACACACGCTCTCCTCTCCCTCTCTCCCACATGCTCTGCTCTGTCTCTCCCACATGCTCGTCTCTCTCTCCTCTCCCACACGCTCTATTCTCTCTTTCCCTCGCACACGCTCTGCTCTCTCTCTCCCTCTAGCACACACTCTAATCTCAATCTCTCTTTCCCAAACACGCTCCTCTCTCTCTCTCTCTCTTTCCCACACACACTCTTTTCTCTCTCTCCCACACACTCTCTTCTATCCCTCTCCCACACACTCTCTTCTCTCTCTCTCCCACACACTCTCTTCTCTCTCTCTCCCACGCACTCTCTTATCTCGCTCTCCCACACACTCTCTTATCTCGCTGTCCCATACACTCTCTTCTCTCGCTCTCCCACACACTCTCTTCTCTTGCTCTCCCACACACTCTCTTCTCTCGCTCTCCCACACACTCTCTTCTCTCGCTCTCCCACACACTCTCTTCTCTCCCTCTCCTATACACTCTCCTCTCCCTCCCACACACTCTCCTCTCTCTCTCTCACTCTCCCACACACTCTCCTCTCTCTCTCTCTCTCCCACACACTCCAGTCTCTCTCTCTCCCACGCACTCTCCTCTCTCTCTCTCTCCCACACACTCTCCTCTCTCTCTCTCTCCCACACACCCTCCTCTCTCTCTCTCCCACACACTCTCCTCTCTCTCTCCCACGCACTCTCCTCTCTCTCTCTCTCTCCCACACACTCTCCTCTCTCTCTCTCTCTCCCACACTCTCTCCTCTCTCTCTCCCACACACTCTCCTTTCTCTCTCTCTCTCCCAAACACTCTCCTCTCTCTCTCTCTCCCACACACTCTCCTCGCTCTCTCTCTCTCCCACGCACTCTCCTCTCTCTGTCTCTCTCCCACACACTCTCCTCTCTCTCTCTCTCTCCCACACACTCTCCTCTCTCTCTCTCTCTCCCACACACTCTCCTCTCTCTCTCTCTCCCACACACTCTCCACTCTCTCTCTCTCCCACACACTCTCCTATCTCTCTCTCTCCTACACACTATCCTCTCTCTCTCCCACACACTCTCCTCTCTCTCTCTCTCTCCCACACACGCTCTTCTCACTCTCTCCCACACACTCTCCTCTCTCCCTCACAGTACCCCCCTCTCTCACACACACACGCTCTCCACTGTCTCTCTCCCACATAGTCTCCTCTCTCTCTCTACCACACACTGTCCTCTCTCTTTTTCGCACACACTCTCATCTCTCTCTATCCCAGACACTCTCCTCTCTCTCTCTCCCACACACTCTCCTCTCTCTCTCTCTGACACACACGCACTCCTCCTTCTCTCTCCCAAACGCTCACCTCTCCTCTCTCTCTCCCACACACTCTCCTCTCTCTCTCTCCCACACACACTCCTCTCTCTCTCTCTCTCCCACACACTCTCCTCTCTCTCTCTCTCCCACACACTCTCCTCTCTCTCTCTCTCTCCCACACACTCTCCTCTCTCTCTCTCTCTCCCACACATTCTCCTCTCTCTCTCTCTATCCCACACACTCTCCTCTCTCTCTCTCTCTCCCACACACTCTCCTCTCTCTCTCTCCCACACACTCTCCTCTCTCTCTCTCTCTCCCACACACTCTCCTCTCTCTCTCTCTCTCCCACACACTCTCCTCTCTCTCTCTCTCTCCCACACACTCTCCTCTCTCTCTCTCTCCCACACACTCTCCTCTCTCTCTCTCTCTCCCACACACTCTCCTCTCTCTCTCTCTCTCCCACACACTCTCCTCTCTCTCTCTCTCCCACACACTCTCCTCTCTCTCTCTCTCTCCAACACACTCTCCTCTCGCTATCTCTCCCATACACTCTCCTCTCTCTATCTTTCCCACACACTCTCTTCTCTCTCTCACTCTCTCGCCCACACACTCTCCTCTCTCTCTATCCCACATACTCTCCTCTATATCCCTCCCACACACTCTCCTCTCTCCCTCTCTGACACACACGCTCTCCTCTCCTCTCCCACACTCTCTCCTCTCCTCTCTCTCTCTCCCACACACTCTCCTTTCATCTCTCTCTCTCCCACACACTCTCCTCTATCTCTCTCTCCCACACACTCTCCTCTCTCTCTCTCTCCCACACTCTCTCCTCTCTCTCTGTCTCCCACACACTCTCCTCTCTCTCTCTCCCACACACTCTCCTCTCTCTCTCTCCCACACACTCTCCACTCTCTCTCTCCCACACACTCTCCTATCTCTCTCTCTCCCACACACTCTCCTATCGCTCTCTCTCCCACACACTCTCTTCTCTCTCTCCCATACACTCTCTTCTCTCGCTCTCCCACACACTCTCTTCTCTCTCTCTCCCACACACGCTCTTCTCACTCTCTCACACACACACTCCTCTCTCCCTCACAGTCCCCCCTGTCTCTCATGCACACACGCTCTCCTCTCCCTCTCTCCCACATGCTCTCCTCTGTCTCTCCCACATGCTCGTCTCTCTCTCCTCTCCCACACGCTCTATTCTCTCTTTCCCTCGCACACGCTCTGCTCTCTCTCTCCCTCTAGCACACACTCTAATCTCAATCTCTCTTTCCCAAACACGCTCCTCTCTCTATCTCTCTCTCTCTCTCTTTCCCACACACACTCTTTTCTCTCTCTCCCACACGCTCTCTTCTCTCGCTCTCCCACACACTCTCTTCTATCCCTCTCCCACACACTCTCCTCTCTCTCTCTCTCCCACACACTCTCTTCTCTCTCTCTCCCACACACTCTCTTCTCTCTCTCTCCCACACACTCTCTTATCTTGCTCTCCCACACACTCTCTTATCTCGCTCTCCCATACACTCTCTTCTCTCGCTCTCCCACACACTCTCTTCTCTCGCTCTCCCACACACTCTCTTCTCTCGCTCTCCCCACACACTCTCTTCTCTCGCTCTCCCACACACTCTCTTCTCTCCCTCTCCTACACACTCTCCTCTCCCTCCCACACACTCTCCTCTCTCTCTCTCACTCTCCCACACACACTCCTCTCTCTCTCTCTCTCCCACACACTCCCCTCTCTCTCTCTCCCACGCACTCTCCTCTCTCTCTCTCTCTCCCACACACTCTCCTCTCTCTCTCTCTCCCACACACTCTCCTCTCTCTCTCTCTCTCCCACACACTCTCCTCTCTCTCTCTCTCTCCCACACACTCTCCTTTCTCTCTCTCTCTCCCACACACTCTCCTCTCTCTCTCTCTCTCCCAAACACTCTCCTCGCTCTCTCTCTCTCCCACACACTCTCCTCTCTCTGTCTCTCTCCCACACACTCTCCTCTCTCTCTCTCTCTCCCCACACACTCTCCTCTCTCTCTCTCTCTCCCACACACTCTCCTCTCTCTCTCTCACCCTCCCACACACTCTCCTCTCTCTCTCTCTCCCACACACTCTCCTCTCTCTCTCTCTCTCCCACACACTCTCCACTCTCTCTCTCTCCCACACACTCTCCTATCTCTCTCTCTCCTACACACTCTCCTCTCTCTCTCTCCCACACACTCTCCTCTCTCTCTCTCCCACACACTCTCCTCTCTCTCTCTCTCTCCCACACACGCTCTTCTCACTCTCTCCCACACACTCTCCTCTCTCCCTCACAGTACCCCCTGTCTCTCACACACACACGCCCTCCTCTGTCTCTCTCCCACATAGTCTCCTCTCTATCTCTACCACACACTGTCCTCTCTCTTTTTCGCACACACTCTCATCTCTCTCTATCCCAGACACTCTCCTCTCTCTCTCTCCCACACACTCTCCTCTCTCTCTCTCTGACACACACGCTCTCCTCCTTCTCTCTCCCAAACGCTCACCTCTCCTCTCTCTCTCCCACACGATCTCCTCTCTCTCTCTCTCCAACACTCTCTCCTGTCTCTCTCTCGCCCACACGCTCTGCTCTCTCTCTCTCCCTCACGCTCTCATCTCTCTCTTCCTCCCTCTCACGCTCTCCTCTCTCACTCTCTCCCTGACGCACTCCTCTCTCTCACTCCCACACGCTCTCCTCTTTCTCCCACACACTCTCCTGTCTCTCTCTCCCACACACTCTCTTCTCTCTCTCTCCCACACACTCTCCTCTCTCTCCCTCTCCCACACACTCTCCTCTCTCTTCCTCATACTGTCCCCTGTCTCTCTCACACACACATGCTCTCCTTTCTCTCTCTCCCACATGGTCTCCTCTCTCTCACTCTGTCTCTCCCACACGCTCTCCTCTCTCTCTCTCTCTCTCTCTCTCTCTCACGGATGCTCTCCTCTGCTCTCTCTCTCTCCCACATGCTGTCATCTCTCTCTCTCTCTCTCTCCCACACGCTCATCTCTCTCCTCTCCCACACGCTCTCCTCTCTCTTTCCCTCCCACAAACTCTCCTCTCTCTCTCTCCCACACACTCTCATCTCTCACTCTACAACACACTCTCCTCTCTCTATCTACAACACACTCTCCTCTCTCTCTCTACAACACACTCTCCTCTCTCTCTCTCCCACACACTCTCTTTTCTCTATCTCTCATTCACACACGCTCTCCTCCTTCTCTCTCCCACAAGCTCTCCTCTCCTCCCTCTTTCTCCCACACGATCTGCCACACGATCTGCTCTCTCTCTCCCACACGATCTCCTCTCTCACTCTCCCACATGCTCTCCTCTATCTCTCTCTCCCAGACGCTCTCCTCTCTCTCTGTCTCCCACATGCTCTCCTCTCTCTCTCTCTCCCCCTCATGCTCTCCTCTCTCCCTCTCTCCCTCTCATGCTCTCCTCTCTCTCTCTCTCCCTCTCACTCTCTCCTCTCTCTCTCACGCTCTCCTCTCTCTCTCTCCCACACGCTCTCCTCTCTCTCACTCTCCCACACGCTCTCCTCTCTCTCTCTCAAAGGCTCTCATCTCTCTCTCCCACACGCTCTCCTCTCTCTCTCCCCCACATGCTCTCGTCTCTCTCTCTCTCTGTCCCACACACTCACCTCTCTCTCTCTCTCCCACACACTCACCTCTCTCTCTCTCCCACACACTCTGCTCTCTCTCTCCCTCTCCCACACGCTCTCCTCTCTCTATCTCCCACACACGCTCTTCTCACTCTCTCCCACACACTCTCCTGTCTCCCCCACAGTCCCCCCTGTCTCTCACACACACACGCTCTCCTCTCTCTCTCTCCCACATGCTCGTCTCCCTCTCCTCTCCCACACGCTCTATTCTCTCTTTCTCTCGCACACGCTCTGCTCTCTCTCTCTCCCACACACTCTCCTCTCTCTCTCTCTCTACCACACACGCTCTTCTCACTCTCTCCCACACACTCTCCTCTCTCCCTCACAGTACCCCCCTGTCTCTCACACACACACGCTCTCCTCTGTCTCTCTCCCACATGCTCTCCTCTCTCTCTCCCACATGCTCGTCACTCTCTCCTCTCCCACACGCTCTATTCTCTCTTTCTCTCACACACGCTCTGCTCTCTCTCTCTCCCTCTAGCACACAGTCTAAGCTCATTCTCTCTTTCCCAAACACTCTCCTCTCTCTCTCTCTCTTTCCCACACACTCTCCTCTCTCTCACTCGCTTTTTCCCACACACTCTCTTCTCTCTCTCTCCCACACACTCTCTTCTCTCTCTCTCCCACACACTCTCTTATCTCGCTCTCCCACACACTCTCTTATCTCGCTCTCCCATACACTCTCTTCTCTCGCTCTCCCACACACTCTCTTCTCTTGCTCTCCCACACACACTCTTCTCTCGCTCTCCCACACACTCTCTTCTCTCGCTCTCCCACACACTCTCTTCTCTCCCTCTCCTACACACTCTCCTCTCCCTCCCACACACTCTCCTCTCTCTCTCTCTCTCTCCCACACACTCTCCTCTCTCTCTCTCTCTCCCACACACTCTCCTCTCTCTCTCTCCCACGCACTCTCCTCTCTCTCTCTCTCTCCCACACACTCTCCTCTCTCTCCCACACACTCTCCTCTCTCTATCTCTCCCACACACTCTCTTCTCTCTCTCAGTCCCACATGCTCTCTTCTCTCTCTCTCACACGCTCTCCTCTCTCTCTCCCACACACTCTCCTCTCTCTCTCTCTCCCACACACTCTCCTCTCTCGCTCTCTCTCCCACACACTCTCCTCTCCCTCTCTCTCCCACACACTCTCCTCTCTCTCTCTCTCTCCCACACACTCTCCTCTCTCTCTCTCCCATACACTCTCCTCTCTCTCTCTCCCACACACTGTCCTCTCGCTATGTCTCCCACACACTCTCCTCTCTCTCTCTCCTCTCCCCACACGCTCTATTCTCTCTTTCTCTCCCACATGCTCAGCTCTCTCTCTCTCCCTCTGGCACACACTCTAATCTCAATCTCTCTTTCCCAAACACTCTCCTCTCTCTCACTCGCTTTTTCCCACACACTCTCTTCTCTCTCTCCCCCATACTCTCTTCTCTCGCTCTCCCACACACTGTCTTATCTCGCTCTCCCATACACTCTCTTCTCTCGCTCTCCCACACACTCTCTTCTCTCGCTCTCCCACACACTCTCTTCTCTCGCTCTCATACACAATCTCTTCTCTCCCTCTCCTGCACACTCTCCTCTCTCTCTCCCACACACTCTCCTCACTCTCTCTCTCTCTCCCACAGACTCTCCTCTCTCTCTCTCTCTCCCACAATCTCTCCTCTCTCTCTCTCTCCCACACACTCTCCTCTCTCTCTCTCTCCCACACACTCTCCTCTCTCTCTGTCTCTCCCACACACTCTCCTCTCTCTCTCTCTCTCCCACACACTTTCCTCTCTCTCTCTCCCACACACTCTCCTCTCTCTCTCTCTCCCACACACTCTCCTCTCTCTCTCTCCCACACACTCTCCTCTCTCTCTCTCTCTCCCACACACTCTCCTCTCTCTCTCTCTCCCACACACTCTCCTCTCTCTCTCTCTCCCACACACTCTCCTCTCTCTCTCTCTCCCCCACACACTCTCCTTTCTCTCTCTCTCCCACACACTTTCCTCTCCCTCTCTCTCCCACAGACTCTCCTCTCTCTCTCTCTCCCACACACTCGCCTCTCTCTCTCTCTCCCACACACTCTCCTCTCTCTCTCTCTCCCACACACTCTCCACTCTCTCTCTCCCACACACTCTCCTATCTCTCTCTCTCCCAAACACTCTCCTATCTCTCTCTCTCCCACACAGACTCCTCTCTCTCTCTCTACCCCACACTCTCCTCTCTCTCTCCAACAGAGTCTCCTCTCTCTCTCTCTCCCACAGAATCTCCTCTCTCTCTCTCTCCCACACACGCTCTCCTCTCTCTCTCTCCCACATAGTCACCTCTCTCTCTCTCTCTCTCCCACATGCTCTCCTCTCTCTCTCCCACATGCTCATCTCTCTCGCCTCTCCCACACGCTCAATTCTCTCTTTCTCTCACACACGCTCAGCTCTCTCTCTCTCTCTCCCACACGCTCTCCTCTCTCTCTCTCTCCCACACGCTCTCCTCTCTCTCTCTCTCTCCCACACACTCTCCTCTCTCTCTCTCTCTCTCCCACACACTCTCCTCTCTCTCTCGCTCTCCCACACACTCTCCTCTCTCTCTCTCTCCCCCACACTCTCCTCTCTCTCTCTCTCTCACACACACTCTCCTCTCTGTCTGTGCCACACACTCTCCTCTCTCTCTCTCACCCACATGCTCTCCTCTCTCTCTCTCTCCCACACACTCTGCTCTCTCTCTCTCTCTCCCACACACTCTCCTTTCTCTCCCTCTGACACACACGCTCTCCTCCTTCTCTCTCCCACACACTCTCCTCTCTCTCTCTCTCTCCCACACACTCTCCTCTCTCTCTCTCTCCCACACGCTCTCCTCCTTCTCTCTCCCACACACTCTCCTCTCTCTCTCGCTCTCCCACACACTCTCCTCTCTCTCTCTCTCTCCCACACACTCTCCTCTCTCTCTCACACACACACTCTCCTCTCTGTCTGTGCCACACACTCTCCTCTCTCTCTCTCTCTCCCACACACTCTCCTTTCTCTCTCTCTGACACACACGCTCTCCTCCTTCTCTCTCCCACAAGCTCTCCTCTCCTCCCTCTCTCTCCCACACGATCTGCTCTCTCTCTCTCTCCCACACGATCTCCTCTCTCTCTCTCCCACACGATCTCCTCTCTCTCTCTCCCACATGCTCTCCTCTATCTCTCTCCCACTCATGCTCTCCTCTCTCCCTCTCTCCCTCTTACGCTCTCCTCTCTCTCTCTCCCTCACGCTCTCCTCCCTCTCTCTCTCCCACACGCTCGCCGCTCTCTCTCTCAAACGCTCTCTTCTCACTCTCCCACACACTCTCCTATCTCTCTCCCCCACTTGCTCTCGTCTCTCTGTCTCTCTGTCCCACACACTCTCCTCTCTCTCTTTCCCACACACTCTCCTCTCTCTATCGCTCTGTCCCACACGCTCTCCTCTCACTCTCTCTCACCCACACACTCTCTTCTCTCTCCCACACACGCTCTTCTCACTCTCTCCCACACACTCTCCTCTCTCCCTCACAGTCCCCCCTGTCTCTCACACACACACGCTCTCCTCTCTCCCTCTCCCACATAGTCACCTCTCTCTCTCTCTCTCTCCCACATGCTCTCCTCTCTCTCTCCCACATGCTCGTCTCTCTCTCCTCTCCCACATGCTCTATTCTCTCTTTCTCTCGCACACGCTCAGCTCTCTCTCTCTCCCTTTGGCACACACTCTAATCTCAATCTCTCTTTCCCAAACAATCTCCTCTCTCTCTCTCTCTTTCCCACACAGTCTCCTCTCTCTCACTCGCTTTTTCCCACACTCTCTCTTCTCTCTCTCTCCCACACACTCTCTTCTCTCTCTCCTCCCACACACTCTCTTCTCTCTCTCTCCCCCACACTCTCTTCTCTCGCTCTCCCCACACACTCTCCTATCTCGCTCACCCATACAATCTCTTCTCTCGCTCTCCCACACACTCTCTTCTCTCGCTCTCCCACACACTGTCTTCTCTCGCTCTCCCACACACTCTCTTCTCTCGCTCTCCCACACACTCTCTTCTCTCCCTCTCCTACACACTCTCCTCTCTCTCTCCCACACACTCTCCACTCTCTCTCCCACAGACTCTCCTCTCTCTCTCTCTCCCACACACTCTCCTCTCTCTCTCTCTCCCACACACTCTCCTCTCTCTCTATCTCTCCCACACACTCTCCTCTCTCTCTCTCTCTCCCACACACTCTCCTCTCTCTCTCTCTCCCACACACTCTCCTCTCTCTCTCTCCCACACACTATCCTCTCTCTCTCTCTCTCCCACACACTCTCCTCTCTCTCTCTCTCCCACACACTCTCCTCTCTCTCTCCCACACACTCTCCTCTCTCTCTCTCTCTCCCACACTCTCTCCTCTCTCTCTCTCTCTCTCCCACACACTCTGCTCTCTCTCTCTCCCACACACTCACCTCTCTCTCTCTCTCCCACACACTCTCCTCTCTCTCTCTCTCCCACACACTGTCCTCTTTCTCTCTCTCCCCACACACTCTCTTCTCTCTCTCTCCCACACACTCTCCTCTCTCTCCTCTCCCACACACTCTCCACTCTCTCTCTCTCCCACACACTCTCCTATCTCTCTCTCTCCCACACACTCTCCTATCTCTCTCTCTCCCACACACTCTCTTCTCTCTCTCCCACACAGACTCCTCTCTCTCTCTCTGCCCCACACTCTCCTCTCTCTCTCCAACACACTCTCCTCTCTCTCTCTCTCCCACACACTCTCCTCTCTCTCTCTCTCCCACACACTGTCTTCTCTCTCTCTCTCCCCCACACACTCTCTCTCTATAACACAGTCTACTCTCTCTCTCTCCCACACACTCTCCTCTCTCTCTCTCTGACACACACGCTTTCCTCTCTCGCTCTCTCCCACACGCTCTCGTCTCCTCTCTCTCTATCCCACATGCTGTCCTCTCTTCTCTCTCTCCCACAACCTCTCCTCTCTCTCTCTCTACCACACACTGTCCTCTCTCTCTCTCGCACACACTCTCCTCTCTCTCTCTCTGACACAAACCCTCTCCTCCTTCTTTCTCCCAAACGCTCTCCTCTCCTCTCTCTCTCCCACACGATCTCCTCTCTCTCTCTCTCCAACACTCTCTCCTGTCTCTCTCTCGTCCACACGCTCTGCTCTCTCTCTTTCCCTCACGCTCTCATCTCTCTCTCCCTCCCTCTCACGCTCTCCTCTCTCACTCTCTCCCTGACGCACTCCTCTCTCTCTCTCCCACACGCTCTCCTCTCTCTCCCAAACGCTCTCCTGTGTCTGTCTCTCTCCCACACGCTCTCCTCTCTTTCTCTGTCCCACATGCTCTCCTCTCTCTCCCAGTCGCTCATCCTCTCTCTCTCTCTCCCACTCCCTCTCCTCTCTCTCTCCCACACGCTCTCCTCTCTCTCTATCCCACACGGTCTCCTCTCTCTGTCTCTCTCCCACACGCTCTCATCTCTCTCTCTCTCTCCCACACGCTCTCCTCTCTCTCTCTCCCACACGCTCTCCTCTCTCTCTCTCTCTCTCCCACACACTCTTTTCTCTCTCTCTCTCCCACACACTCTCCTCTCTCTCTCTCTATCCCTCACACTCTCCTCTCTCTCTCTATCTCCCACACACTCTCCTCTGTCTCTCTCTATCCCACACACTCTCCTCTCTCTCTCTCTCTCCCACACACTCTCCTCTCTCTCTCTCTCTCCCACACACTCTCCTCTCTCTCTCTCTCTCACACACACTCTCCTCTCTCTCTCTCATCTCCCACACACTCTCCTCCCTCTCTCTCTCTCCCACACACTCTCCTCTCTGTCTCTCTCTCCCACACACTCTCCTCTCTCTCTCTCTCTCCCACACACTCTGCTCTCTCACCCACATGCTCTCCTCTCTCTCTCTTCCACACACTTTCCTCTCTCTCTCTCTCTCCCACACACTCTCCTTTCTCTCTCTCTGACACACACGCTCTCCTCCTTCTCTCTCCCACAATCTCTCCTCTCCTCCCTCTCTCTCCCACACGATCTGCTCTCTCTCTCTCTCCCACACGATCTCCTCTCTCTCTCTCCCACATGCTCTCCTCTATCTCTCTCCCGCTCATGCTCTCCTCTCTCCCTCTCTCCCTCTCATGCTCTCCTCTCTCTCTCTCCCTCACACTCTCCTCCCTCTCTCTCTCCCACACACTCTCCTCTCTCTCTCTCTCCCACACACTCTCCTATCTCTCTCTCTCCCACAAACTCTCCTATCTCTCTCTCCCACACACTCTCTTCTCTCTCTCCCACACACTCTCTTCTCTCCCTCCCACACAGACTCCTCTCTCTATCTCTCCCCCACACTCTCCTCTCTCTCTCCAACACACTCTCCTCTCTCTCTCTCTCCCACACACTCTCCTCTCTCTCTCTCTCCCACACACTCTCCTCTCTCTCTCCCCCACATGCTCTCGTCTCTCTCTCTCTCTATCCCACACACTCCCCTCTCTCTCTCCCACACACTCTCCTCTCTCTCTCTCCCACACACTCTCCTCTCCCTCGATATCCCACACATTCTCTTCTCTCTCTCCCACACACTCTCCTCTCTCTCTCTCCCACACACGCTCCACTCTCTATCTCTCCCATACTCTCTGAACTATCTCTCTCCCACACACTCTCCTCTTTCTCTCTCCCAAACGCTGTCCTCTCTCTCTCCCACACCCTCTCTTCGCTCTCTCCCACACGCTCTACTCTCTATCTCTCTCACACACACTCTCCTCTCGCTCTCTCTCCCACACACTCTCCTCTCTCTCACCCACACACTCTCCTCTCTCTCTCCCACACACTCTCTTCCAAACACTCTCTTCTCTCCCTCTCCAACATCCTCTCCTCTCTCTCAATCTCCCACACACTCTCCTCTCTCTAACTCTCTCTCCCACACGATCTCCTCTCTCTCTCTCTCCCACACACTCTCCTCTCTCTCTCTCCCACTGACTCTCTTCTCTCTCTATTCCACACACTCTCTTCTCTCCCTCTCCCACACACTCTCCTCTCTCTCCCTCTCCCACACAATCTCCTCTCTCCAACTCTCTCCCCCACATGCTCTCGTCTCTCTCTCTCTCTTTCCCACACACTCTCCTCTCTCTCTCACACACACTCTGCTCTCTCTCCCTATCCCACACACTCTCCTCTCTCTATCTCTCAGTCCCAAACGCTCTCCTCTCTCTCTCTCTCACCCACACACTCTCTTCTCTCTCTCCCACACACGCTCTTCTCACTTTCTCCCACACACTCTCCTCTCTCCCTCACAGTCCCGCCTGCCTCTCACACACACACGCTCTCCTCTCTCTCTCTCTCCCACATAGTATCCTCTCTCTCTCTCTCTCCCACATGCTCTCCTCTCTCTCTCCCACATGCTCATCTCTCTTTCCTCTCCCACACGCTCTATTCTCTCTTTCTCTCGCACACGCTCTGCTCTCTCCCTCTAGAACACTCTCCTCTCTCTCTCTCTCTCTTTCCCACACACTCTCAACTCTCTCACTCGCTTTTTCCCACACACTCTCCTCTCTCTCTCTCCCACACACTCTCCTCTCTCTCTCTCTCTCCCACACACTCTCCTCTCTCTCTCTCTCCCCACACACTCTCCTCTCTCTCTCTCTCCCACACACTCTCCTCTCTCTCTCTCTCTCCCACACACTCTCCTCTCTCTCTCTCTCTCCCACACACTCTCCTCTCTCTCTCTCTCTCCCACACACTCTCCTCTCTCTCTCTCTCTCCCACACACTCTCCTCTCTCTCTCTCTCTCTCCCACACACTCTCCTCTCTCTCTCTCTCTCCCACACACTCTCCTCTCTCTCTCTCACTCCCACACACTCTCCTCTCTCTCTCTCACTCCCACACACTCTCCTCTCTCTCTCTCTCTACCACACACTCTCCTCTCTCCCACACACTCTCCTCTCTCTCTCTCTGTCCCACACACTCTCCTCTCTCTCTCTCTCTCCCACACACTTTCCTCTCTCTCTCTCTCCCACACACTCTCCTCTCTCTCTCTCTCCCACACACTGTCCTCTCGCAATCTCTCCCATACACTCTCCTCTCTCTATCTCTCCCACACACTCTCTTCTCTCTCTCACTCTCTCGCCCACACACTCTCCTCTCTCTCTATCCCACATACTCTCCTCTATATCCCTCCCACACACTCTCCTCTCTCTCTCTCTCTGACACACACGCTCTCCTCTCCCACACGCTATCCTCTCCTCTCTCTCTCTCCCACACACTCTCCTTTCATCTCTCTCTCTCCCACACACTCTCCTCTCTCTCTCTCTCTCCCACACACTCTCCTCTCTCTCTCTCTCCCACACACTCTCCTCTCTCTCTCTCCCACACACTCTCCTCTCTCTCTCTCTCCCACACACTCTCCTCTCTCTCTCTCTCTGACACACACGCTCTCCAATCCTCTCCAACACGCTCTCCTTTCCTCTCTCTCTCTCCCACACTCTCTCCTTTACCTCTGCCACACGCTATCCTCTCTCTCTCTCTCCCACACATTTTCCTCTCTCTCTCTATCTCTCTCCCACATGCTCTCATCTCTCTCTATCTCTCTCCCACATTCTCTCTCTCTCCCCCACACACTCTCTCTCCCACACACTCTCCTCTCTCTTCCTCATACTGTCCCCTGTCTCTCTCACACACACGTGCTCTCCTTTCTCTCTCTCCCACATGGTCTCCTCTCTCTCATTCTGTCTCTCCCACACGCTCTCCTCTCTCTCTCTCTCTCTCTCTCTCGCGGATGCTCTCCTCTGCTCTCTCTCTCTCCCACATCCTGTCCTCTCTCTCTCTCTCCCACACGCTCATCTCTCTCCTCTCCCATACGCTCTCCTCTCTCTTTCTCTCCTACAAACTCTCCTCTCTCTCTCTCCCACACACTCTCATCTCTCACTCTACAACACACTCTCCTCTCTCTCTCTACAACACACTCTACTCTCTCTCTCTCCCACACACTCTCTTTTCTCTCTCTCTCTGACACACACGCTCTCCTCCTTCTCTCTCCCACAAGCTCTCCTCTCTCCTCCCTCTCTCTCCCACACGATCTCCCCTCTCTCTCTCTCCCACACGATCTCCTCTCTCTCTCTCCAACATGCTCTCCTCTATCTCTCTCTCTCACACGCTCTCCTCTCTCTCTGTCTCCCACATGCTCTCCTCTCTCTCTCTCTCCCCCTCATGCTCTCCTCTCTCCCTCTCATGCTCTCCTCTCTCTCTCTCTCCCTCTCACGTTCTCCTCTCTCTCTCTCCCTCACGCTCTCCTCCCTCTCTCTCTCCCACACGCTCGTCTCTCTCTCTCTAACACACGCTCTGCTTTCCCTCTGTCTCCCTCATGCTCGCCTCTCTCTCTCTCTCCCACACACTCTCCTCTCTCTCTTTCCCACACACTCTCCTCTCTCTCTCTCTCCCACGCACTCTCCTCTCTCACTCTGACACACACGCTCTCCTCTCCTCTCTCTCTCCCACATGCTATCCTTTCTCTCTAACTCCCACATGCTCCCCGCTCTCTTCCACACGTTCTCCTCTCCCTCTCTCCCACACGCTCACCTCTCTTTCCCACACGCTCTCCTCTCTCTCTCCCACATGCTTTCCTCTCTCTCTCTCCCACACGCTCTCCTCTATTCTCTCTCTTGCCCACATGCTCTCCTCTCTCTCTCTCTGCCACACGCTCTGCTCTCTCTCTATCTCTGCCACACGCTCTCCTCTCTCTCTCTCTCTACAACACGCTCTCCTCTCTTCTCTCTCTCTGCCACACGCTCTCCTCTCTCTTTCTCTCCCACACGATCTCCTCTCTCTCTCTCACCCACATGCTCTCCTCTCTCTCTCTCCCACACACTCTCCTCTCTCTCTCTCTCCCACACACTCTTCTCTCTCTCTCTCTCCCACACACTCTCCTCTCTCTCTCTCTCCCACACAATCTCCTCTCTCTCTCTCTCCCACACGCTCTCCTCTCTCTCTCTCTCCCACACAATCTCCTCTCTCTCTCTCTCCCACACGCTCTCCTCTCTCTCTCTCTCCCACACACTCTCCTCTCTCTCTCTGTCTCCCACACACTCTCCTCTCTCTCTCTCTCTCCCACACACTCTCCTCTCTTTCTCTCTCTCCCACACACTCTCCTCTCTCCCTCTCTCTCCCACACACTCTCCTCTCTCTCTCTCTCTCCCACACACTCTCCTCTCTGTCTCTGCCACACACTCTCCTCTCTCTCTCTCACCCACATGTTCTCCTCTCTCTCTCTCCCTCACATTCTCCTCTCTCTCTCTCTCCCCCACACACTCTCCTTTCTCTCTCTCTGACACACACGCTCTGCTCCTTCTCTCTCCCACAAGCTCTCCTCTCCTCCCTCTCTCTCCCACACGATCTGCTCTCTCTCTCTCTCCCACACGATCTCCTCTCTCTCTCTCCCACACGATCTCCTGTCTCTCTCTCCCACACGCACTCCTCTCCCTCTCTCTCCCACATGCTATCTCTCTCTCTCTCCCACATATTCTCCTCTCTCTCTCTCTCCCACACGTAATCCTCTCTCTCTCCCACTCGCTCATACTCTCTCTCTCTCTCCCACACACTCCGCTCTCTCTTTCTCTCTCTGACACACATGCTCTTCTCTTTCTCTATCCAACATGCTCTCCTCTTTTCTCTCTCTCTCCCACATGCTCTCCGCTCTCTCTCTCTCCCACACGCTCGTCTCTCTCTCTCTAACACACGCTCTGCTTTCCCTCTCTCTCCCTCACGCTCGCCTCTCTCTCTCTCTCCCACACACTCTCCTCTCTCTCTTTCCCACACACTCTCCTCTCTCTCTCTCTCCCACGCACTCTCCTCTCTCACTCTGACACACACGCTCTCCTCTCCTCTCTCTCTCCCACATGCTATCCTTTCTCTCTAACTCCCACATGCTCCCCGCTCTCTTCCACACGTTCTCCTCTCCCTCTCTCCCACACGCTCACCTCTCTTTCCCACACGCTCTCCTCTCTCTCTCCCACATGCTTTCCTCTCTCTCTCTCCCACACGCTCTCCTCTATTCTCTCTCTTGCCCACATGCTCTCCTCTCTCTCTCTCTGCCACACGCTCTGCTCTCTCTCTATCTCTGCCACACGCTCTCCTCTCTCTCTCTCTGCAACACGCTCTCCTCTCTTCTCTCTCTCTGCCACACGCTCTCCTCTCTCTTTCTCTCCCACACGATCTCCTCTCTCTCTCTCACCCACATGCTCTCCTCTCTCTCTCTCCCACACACTCTCCTCTCTCTCTCTCTCCCACACACTCTCCTCTCTCTCTCTCTCCCACACACTCTCCTCTCTCTCTCTCTCCCACACAATCTCCTCTCTCTCTCTCTCCCACACGCTCTCCTCTCTCTCTCTCTCCCACACACTCTCCTCTCTCTCTCTGTCTCCCACACACTCTCCTCTCTCTCTCTGTCTCCCACACACTCTCCTCTCTCTCTCTCTCTCCCACACACTCTCCTCTCTTTCTCTCTCTCCCACACACTCTCCTCTCTCCCTCTCTCTCCCACACACTCTCCTCTCTCTCTCTCTCTCCCACACACTCTCCTCTCTGTCTCTGCCACACACTCTCCTCTCTCTCTCTCACCCACATGCTCTCCTCTCTCTCTCTCCCTCACACTCTCCTCTCTCTCTCTCTCCCCCACACACTCTCCTTTCTCTCTCTCTGACACACACGCTCTGCTCCTTCTCTCTCCCACAAGCTCTCCTCTCCTCCCTCTCTCTCCCACACGATCTGCTCTCTCTCTCTCTCCCACACGATCTCCTCTCTCTCTCTCCCACACGATCTCCTCTCTCTCTCTCCCACATGCTCTCCTCTATCTCTCTCCCGCTCATGCTCTCCTCTCTCCCTCTCTCGCTCTCCTCTCTCTCTCTCCCTCACACTCTCCTCTCTCTCTCTCCCTCACACTCTCCTCCCTCTCTCTCTCCCACACGCTCGCCTCTCTCTCTCTCAAACACTCTCTTCTCTCTCTCCCACAGACTCTCCTCTCTCTCTCCCCCACATGCTCTCGTCTCTCTCTCTCTGTCCCACACACTCTCCTCTCTCTCTCTCCCACACACTCTGCTCTCTCTCCCTATCCCACACACTCTCCTCTCTCTATCTCTCTGTCCCACACGCTCTCCTCTCTCTCTCTCTCACCCACACACTCTCTTCTCTCTCTCCCACACACGCTCTTCTCACTCTCTCCCACACACTCTCCTCTCTCCCTCACAGTCCCCCCTGTCTCTCACACACACACGCTCTCCTCTCTCTCTCTCCCACATAGTATCCTCTCTCTCTCTCTCTCTCCCACATGCTCTCCTCTCTCTCTCCCACATGCTCATCTCTCTCTCCTCTCCCACACGCTCTATTCTCTCTTTCTCTCGCACACGCTCTGCTCTCTCTCTCTCCCCCTAGAACACACTCTAATCTCAATCTCTCTTTCCCAAACACTCTCCTCTCTCTCTCTCTCTCTTTCCCACACACTCTCCACTCTCTCACTCGCTTTTTCCCACACACTCTCTTCACTCTCTCTCCCACAGACTCTCGTCTCTCTCTCTCTCCCACACACTCTCTTCTCTCTCTCTCCCACACACTCTCCTCTCTCTCTCTCTCTCCCACACACTCTCCTCTCTCTCTCTCTCCCACACACTCTCCTCTCTCGCTCTCTCTCTCCCACATACTCTCCTCTCCCTCTCTCCCACACACTCTCCTCTCTCTCTCTTTCTCCCACACACTCTCCTTTCATCTCTCTCTCTCCCACACACTCTCCTCTATCTCTCTCTCCCACACACTCTCCTCTCTCTCTCTCTCCCACACACTCTCCTCTCTCTCTGTCTCCCACACACTCTGCTCTCTCTCTCTCCCACACTCTCTCCTCTCGCTCTCTCTCCCACACACTCTCCTCTCTCTCACCCACACACTCTCCTCTCTCTCTCCCACACACTCTCTTCTCTCTCTCTTCCAAACACTCTCTTCTCTCCCTCTCCAACATCCTCTCCTCTCTCTCAATCTCCCACACACTCTCCTCTCTCTAACTCTCTCTCCCACACGATCTCCTCTCTCTCTCTCTCCCACATGCTCTCCTCAACTCTCTCTCTCCCACACACTCTCCTCTCTCTCTCTCCCACTGACTCTCTTCTCTCTCTATTCCACACACTCTCTTCTCTCCCTCTCCCACACACTCTCCTCTCTCTCCCTCTCCCACACAATCTCCTCTCTCCAACTCTCTCCCCCACATGCTCTCGTCTCTCTCTCTCTCTGTCCCACACACTCTCCTCTCTCTCTCTCCCACACACTCTGCTCTCTCTCCCTATCCCACACACTCTCCTCTCTCTATCTCTCAGTCCCAGTCTCTCTCTCCCACATGCTTTCCTCTCTCTCTCGACCACATGCTCTCCTCTCTCTCTCACCCACACACTCTCTTCTCTCTCTCCCACACACGCTCTTCTCACTTTCTCCCACACACTCTCCTCTCTCCCTCACCGTCCCCCCTGTCTCTCACACACACACACTCTCCTCTCTCTCTCTCCCACATGCTCTCCTCTCTCTCTCCCACATGCTCATCTCTCTTTCCTCTCCCACACGCTCTATTCTCTCTTTCTCTCGCACACGCTCTGCTCTCTCTCTCTCCCTCTAGAACACTCTCCTCTCTCTCTCTCTCTTTCCCACACACTCTCCACTCTCTCACTCGCTTTTTCCCACACACTCTCTTCTCTCTCTCTCCCACACACTCTCCTCTCTCTCTCTCTCTCTCCCACACACTCTCCTCTCTCTCTCTCTCCCACACACTCTCCTCTCTCTCTCTCTCTCCCACATGCCCTCCTCTCTCTCTCTCCCACACACTCTCCTCTCTCTCTCTCTCTCCCACACACTCTCCTCTCTCTCTCTCTCCCACACACTCTCCTCTCTCTCTCTCTCTCCCACACACTCTCCTCTATCTCTCTCTCCCACACACTCTCCTCTCTCTCTGTCTCCCACACACTCTCCTCTCTCTCTCTCCCACACACTCTCCTCTCTCTCTCTCTCCCACACACTCTCCACTCTCTCTCTCTCCCACACACTCTCCTCTCTCTCTCTCTCTCCCACACACTCTCCTATCTCTCTCTCTCCCACAAACTCTCCTATCTCTCTCTCCCACACACTCTCTTCTCTCTCTCCCACACACTCTCCTCTCTCTCTCTCTCCCACACACTCTCCTCTCTCTCTCCCCCACATGCTCTCGTCTCTCTCTCTCTCTATCCCACACACTCCCCTCTCTCTCTCCCACACACTCTCCTCTCTCTCTCTCCCACACACTCTCCTCTCCCTCGATATCCCACACATTCTCTTCTCTCTCTCCCACACACTCTCCTCTCTCTCTCTCCCACACACGCTCCACTCTCTATCTCTCCCATACCCTCTGAACTATCTCTCTCCCACACACTCTCCTCTTTCTCTCTCCCAAACGCTGTCCTCTCTCTCTCCCACACCCTCTCTTCGCTCTCTCCCACACGCTCTACTCTCTATCTCTCTCACACACACTCTCCTCTCGCTCTCTCTCCCACACACTCTCCTCTCTCTCACCCACACACTCTCCTCTCTCTCTCCCACACACTCTCTTCCAAACACTCTCTTCTCTCCCTCTCCAACATCCTCTCCTCTCTCTCAATCTCCCACACACTCTCCTCTCTCTAACTCTCTCTCCCACACGATCTCCTCTCTCTCTCTCTCCCACACACTCTCCTCTCTCTCTCTCCCACTGACTCTCTTCTCTCTCTATTCCACACACTCTCTTCTCTCCCTCTCCCACACACTCTCCTCTCTCTCCCTCTCCCACACAATCTCCTCTCTCCAACTCTCTCCCCCACATGCTCTCGTCTCTCTCTCTCTCTTTCCCACACACTCTCCTCTCTCTCTCACACACACTCTGCTCTCTCTCCCTATCCCACACACTCTCCTCTCTCTATCTCTCAGTCCCAAACGCTCTCCTCTCTCTCTCTCTCACCCACACACTCTCTTCTCTCTCTCCCACACACGCTCTTCTCACTTTCCCCCCACACACTCTCCTCTCTCCCTCACAGTCCCGCCTGCCTCTCACACACACACGCTCTCCTCTCTCTCTCTCCCACATAGTATCCTCTCTCTCTCTCTCTCCCACATGCTCTCCTCTCTCTCTCCCACATGCTCATCTCTCTTTCCTCTCCCACACGCTCTATTCTCTCTTTCTCTCGCACACGCTCTGCTCTCTCCCTCTAGAACACTCTCCTCTCTCTCTCTCTCTTTCCCACACACTCTCCACTCTCTCACTCGCTTTTTCCCACACACTCTCCTCTCTCTCTCTCCCACACACTCTCCTCTCTCTCTCTCTCCCACACACTCTCCTCTCTCTCTCCCACACACTCTCCTCTCTCTCTCTCTCTCCCACACACTCTCCTCTCTCTCTCTCTCCCACACACTCTCCTCTCTCTCTCTCTCCCACACACTCTCCTCTCTCTCTCTCTCCCACACACTCTCCTCTCTCTCTCTCTCTCCCACACACTCTCCTCTCTCTCTCTCTCTCCCACACACTCTCCTCTCTCTCTCTCTCTCCCACACACTCTCCTCTCTCTCTCTCTCTCCCACACACTCTCCTCTCTCTCTCTCTCTCCCACACACTCTCCTCTCTGTCTCTGCCACACACTCTCCTCTCTCTCTCTCACCCACATGCTCTCCTCTCTCTCTCTCCCTCACACTCTCCTCTCTCTCTCTCTCCCCCACACACTCTCCTTTCTCTCTCTCTGACACACACGCTCTGCTCCTTCTCTCTCCCACAAGCTCTCCTCTCCTCCCTCTCTCTCCCACACGATCTGCTCTCTCTCTCTCTCCCACACGATCTCCTCTCTCTCTCTCCCACACGATCTCCTCTCTCTCTCTCCCACATGCTCTCCTCTATCTCTCTCCCGCTCATGCTCTCCTCTCTCCCTCTCTCCCTCTCACGCTCTCCTCTCTCTCTCTCCCTCACACTCTCCTCTCTCTCTCTCCCTCACACTCTCCTCCCTCTCTCTCTCCCACACGCTCGCCTCTCTCTCTCTCAAACACTCTCTTCTCTCTCTCCCACAGACTCTCCTCTCTCTCTCCCCCACATGCTCTCGTCTCTCTCTCTCTGTCCCACACACTCTCCTCTCTCTCTCTCCCACACACTCTGCTCTCTCTCCCTATCCCACACACTCTCCTCTCTCTATCTCTCTGTCCCACACGCTCTCCTCTCTCTCTCTCTCACCCACACACTCTCTTCTCTCTCTCCCACACACGCTCTTCTCACTCTCTCCCACACACTCTCCTCTCTCCCTCACAGTCCCCCCTGTCTCTCACACACACACGCTCTCCTCTCTCTCTCTCCCACATAGTATCCTCTCTCTCTCTCTCTCTCCCACATGCTCTCCTCTCTCTCTCCCACATGCTCATCTCTCTCTCCTCTCCCACACGCTCTATTCTCTCTTTCTCTCGCACACGCTCTGCTCTCTCTCTCTCCCCCTAGAACACACTCTAATCTCAATCTCTCTTTCCCAAACACTCTCCTCTCTCTCTCTCTCTCTTTCCCACACACTCTCCACTCTCTCACTCGCTTTTTCCCACACACTCTCTTCACTCTCTCTCCCACAGACTCTCGTCTCTCTCTCTCTCCCACACACTCTCTTCTCTCTCTCTCCCACACACTCTCCTCTCTCTCTCTCTCTCCCACACACTCTCCTCTCTCTCTCTCTCCCACACACTCTCCTCTCTCGCTCTCTCTCTCCCACATACTCTCCTCTCCCTCTCTCCCACACACTCTCCTCTCTCTCTCTTTCTCCCACACACTCTCCTTTCATCTCTCTCTCTCCCACACACTCTCCTCTATCTCTCTCTCCCACACACTCTCCTCTCTCTCTCTCTCCCACACACTCTCCTCTCTCTCTGTCTCCCACACACTCTGCTCTCTCTCTCTCCCACACTCTCTCCTCTCGCTCTCTCTCCCACACACTCTCCTCTCTCTCACCCACACACTCTCCTCTCTCTCTCCCACACACTCTCTTCTCTCTCTCTTCCAAACACTCTCTTCTCTCCCTCTCCAACATCCTCTCCTCTCTCTCAATCTCCCACACACTCTCCTCTCTCTAACTCTCTCTCCCACACGATCTCCTCTCTCTCTCTCTCCCACATGCTCTCCTCAACTCTCTCTCTCCCACACACTCTCCTCTCTCTCTCTCCCACTGACTCTCTTCTCTCTCTATTCCACACACTCTCTTCTCTCCCTCTCCCACACACTCTCCTCTCTCTCCCTCTCCCACACAATCTCCTCTCTCCAACTCTCTCCCCCACATGCTCTCGTCTCTCTCTCTCTCTGTCCCACACACTCTCCTCTCTCTCTCTCCCACACACTCTGCTCTCTCTCCCTATCCCACACACTCTCCTCTCTCTATCTCTCAGTCCCAGTCTCTCTCTCCCACATGCTTTCCTCTCTCTCTCGACCACATGCTCTCCTCTCTCTCTCACCCACACACTCTCTTCTCTCTCTCCCACACACGCTCTTCTCACTTTCTCCCACACACTCTCCTCTCTCCCTCACCGTCCCCCCTGTCTCTCACACACACACGCTCTCCTCTCTCTCTCTCCCACATGCTCTCCTCTCTCTCTCCCACATGCTCATCTCTCTTTCCTCTCCCACACGCTCTATTCTCTCTTTCTCTCGCACACGCTCTGCTCTCTCTCTCTCCCTCTAGAACACTCTCCTCTCTCTCTCTCTCTTTCCCACACACTCTCCACTCTCTCACTCGCTTTTTCCCACACACTCTCTTCTCTCTCTCTCCCACACACTCTCCTCTCTCTCTCTCTCTCTCCCACACACTCTCCTCTCTCTCTCTCTCCCACACACTCTCCTCTCTCTCTCTCTCTCCCACATGCCCTCCTCTCTCTCTCTCCCACACACTCTCCTCTCTCTCTCTCTCTCCCACACACTCTCCTCTCTCTCTCTCTCCCACACACTCTCCTCTCTCTCTCTCTCTCCCACACACTCTCCTCTATCTCTCTCTCCCACACACTCTCCTCTCTCTCTGTCTCCCACACACTCTCCTCTCTCTCTCTCCCACACACTCTCCTCTCTCTCTCTCTCCCACACACTCTCCACTCTCTCTCTCTCCCACACACTCTCCTCTCTCTCTCTCTCTCCCACACACTCTCCTATCTCTCTCTCTCCCACAAACTCTCCTATCTCTCTCTCCCACACACTCTCTTCTCTCTCTCCCACACACTCTCCTCTCTCTCTCTCTCCCACACACTCTCCTCTCTCTCTCCCCCACATGCTCTCGTCTCTCTCTCTCTCTATCCCACACACTCCCCTCTCTCTCTCCCACACACTCTCCTCTCTCTCTCTCCCACACACTCTCCTCTCCCTCGATATCCCACACATTCTCTTCTCTCTCTCCCACACACTCTCCTCTCTCTCTCTCCCACACACGCTCCACTCTCTATCTCTCCCATACCCTCTGAACTATCTCTCTCCCACACACTCTCCTCTTTCTCTCTCCCAAACGCTGTCCTCTCTCTCTCCCACACCCTCTCTTCGCTCTCTCCCACACGCTCTACTCTCTATCTCTCTCACACACACTCTCCTCTCGCTCTCTCTCCCACACACTCTCCTCTCTCTCTCCCACAGACTCTCCTCTCTCTCTCCCCCACATGCTCTCGTCTCTCTCTCTCTGTCCCACACACTCTCCTCTCTCTCTCTCCCACACACTCTGCTCTCTCTCCCTATCCCACACACTCTCCTCTCTCTATCTCTCTGTCCCACACGCTCTCCTCTCTCTCTCTCTCACCCACACACTCTCTTCTCTCTCTCCCACACACGCTCTTCTCACTCTCTCCCACACACTCTCCTCTCTCCCTCACAGTCCCCCCTGTCTCTCACACACACACGCTCTCCTCTCTCTCTCTCCCACATAGTATCCTCTCTCTCTCTCTCTCTCCCACATGCTCTCCTCTCTCTCTCCCACATGCTCATCTCTCTCTCCTCTCCCACACGCTCTATTCTCTCTTTCTCTCGCACACGCTCTGCTCTCTCTCTCTCCCCCTAGAACACACTCTAATCTCAATCTCTCTTTCCCAAACACTCTCCTCTCTCTCTCTCTCTCTTTCCCACACACTCTCCACTCTCTCACTCGCTTTTTCCCACACACTCTCTTCACTCTCTCTCCCACAGACTCTCGTCTCTCTCTCTCTCCCACACACTCTCTTCTCTCTCTCTCCCACACACTCTCCTCTCTCTCTCTCTCTCCCACACACTCTCCTCTCTCTCTCTCTCCCACACACTCTCCTCTCTCGCTCTCTCTCTCCCACATACTCTCCTCTCCCTCTCTCCCACACACTCTCCTCTCTCTCTCTTTCTCCCACACACTCTCCTTTCATCTCTCTCTCTCCCACACACTCTCCTCTATCTCTCTCTCCCACACACTCTCCTCTCTCTCTCTCTCCCACACACTCTCCTCTCTCTCTGTCTCCCACACACTCTGCTCTCTCTCTCTCCCACACTCTCTCCTCTCGCTCTCTCTCCCACACACTCTCCTCTCTCTCACCCACACACTCTCCTCTCTCTCTCCCACACACTCTCTTCTCTCTCTCTTCCAAACACTCTCTTCTCTCCCTCTCCAACATCCTCTCCTCTCTCTCAATCTCCCACACACTCTCCTCTCTCTAACTCTCTCTCCCACACGATCTCCTCTCTCTCTCTCTCCCACATGCTCTCCTCAACTCTCTCTCTCCCACACACTCTCCTCTCTCTCTCTCCCACTGACTCTCTTCTCTCTCTATTCCACACACTCTCTTCTCTCCCTCTCCCACACACTCTCCTCTCTCTCCCTCTCCCACACAATCTCCTCTCTCCAACTCTCTCCCCCACATGCTCTCGTCTCTCTCTCTCTCTGTCCCACACACTCTCCTCTCTCTCTCTCCCACACACTCTGCTCTCTCTCCCTATCCCACACACTCTCCTCTCTCTATCTCTCAGTCCCAGTCTCTCTCTCCCACATGCTTTCCTCTCTCTCTCGACCACATGCTCTCCTCTCTCTCTCACCCACACACTCTCTTCTCTCTCTCCCACACACGCTCTTCTCACTTTCTCCCACACACTCTCCTCTCTCCCTCACCGTCCCCCCTGTCTCTCACACACACACGCTCTCCTCTCTCTCTCTCCCACATGCTCTCCTCTCTCTCTCCCACATGCTCATCTCTCTTTCCTCTCCCACACGCTCTATTCTCTCTTTCTCTCGCACACGCTCTGCTCTCTCTCTCTCCCTCTAGAACACTCTCCTCTCTCTCTCTCTCTTTCCCACACACTCTCCACTCTCTCACTCGCTTTTTCCCACACACTCTCTTCTCTCTCTCTCCCACACACTCTCCTCTCTCTCTCTCTCTCTCCCACACACTCTCCTCTCTCTCTCTCTCCCACACACTCTCCTCTCTCTCTCTCTCTCCCACATGCCCTCCTCTCTCTCTCTCCCACACACTCTCCTCTCTCTCTCTCTCTCCCACACACTCTCCTCTCTCTCTCTCTCCCACACACTCTCCTCTCTCTCTCTCTCTCCCACACACTCTCCTCTATCTCTCTCTCCCACACACTCTCCTCTCTCTCTGTCTCCCACACACTCTCCTCTCTCTCTCTCCCACACACTCTCCTCTCTCTCTCTCTCCCACACACTCTCCACTCTCTCTCTCTCCCACACACTCTCCTCTCTCTCTCTCTCTCCCACACACTCTCCTATCTCTCTCTCTCCCACAAACTCTCCTATCTCTCTCTCCCACACACTCTCTTCTCTCTCTCCCACACACTCTCCTCTCTCTCTCTCTCCCACACACTCTCCTCTCTCTCTCCCCCACATGCTCTCGTCTCTCTCTCTCTCTATCCCACACACTCCCCTCTCTCTCTCCCACACACTCTCCTCTCTCTCTCTCCCACACACTCTCCTCTCCCTCGATATCCCACACATTCTCTTCTCTCTCTCCCACACACTCTCCTCTCTCTCTCTCCCACACACGCTCCACTCTCTATCTCTCCCATACCCTCTGAACTATCTCTCTCCCACACACTCTCCTCTTTCTCTCTCCCAAACGCTGTCCTCTCTCTCTCCCACACCCTCTCTTCGCTCTCTCCCACACGCTCTACTCTCTATCTCTCTCACACACACTCTCCTCTCGCTCTCTCTCCCACACACTCTCCTCTCTCTCACCCACACACTCTCCTCTCTCTCTCCCACACACTCTCTTCCAAACACTCTCTTCTCTCCCTCTCCAACATCCTCTCCTCTCTCTCAATCTCCCACACACTCTCCTCTCTCTAACTCTCTCTCCCACACGATCTCCTCTCTCTCTCTCTCCCACACACTCTCCTCTCTCTCTCTCCCACTGACTCTCTTCTCTCTCTATTCCACACACTCTCTTCTCTCCCTCTCCCACACACTCTCCTCTCTCTCCCTCTCCCACACAATCTCCTCTCTCCAACTCTCTCCCCCACATGCTCTCGTCTCTCTCTCTCTCTTTCCCACACACTCTCCTCTCTCTCTCACACACACTCTGCTCTCTCTCCCTATCCCACACACTCTCCTCTCTCTATCTCTCAGTCCCAAACGCTCTCCTCTCTCTCTCTCTCACCCACACACTCTCTTCTCTCTCTCCCACACACGCTCTTCTCACTTTCCCCCACACACTCTCCTCTCTCCCTCACAGTCCCGCCTGCCTCTCACACACACACGCTCTCCTCTCTCTCTCTCCCACATAGTATCCTCTCTCTCTCTCTCTCCCACATGCTCTCCTCTCTCTCTCCCACATGCTCATCTCTCTTTCCTCTCCCACACGCTCTATTCTCTCTTTCTCTCGCACACGCTCTGCTCTCTCCCTCTAGAACACTCTCCTCTCTCTCTCTCTCTTTCCCACACACTCTCCACTCTCTCACTCGCTTTTTCCCACACACTCTCCTCTCTCTCTCTCCCACACACTCTCCTCTCTCTCTCTCTCCCACACACTCTCCTCTCTCTCTCCCACACACTGTCCTCTCTCTCTCTCTCTCCCACACACTCTCCTCTCTCTCTCTCTCCCACACACTCTCCTCTCTCTCTCTCTCCCACACACTCTCCTCTCTCTCTCTCTCTCCCACACACTCTCCTCTCTCTCTCTCTCCCACACACTCTCCTCTCTCTCTCTCTCTCCCACACACTCTCCTCTCTCTCTCTCTCTCTCCCACACACTCTCCTCTCTCTCTCTCTCCCACACACTCTCCTCTCTCTCTCTCACTCCCACACACTCTCCTCTCTCTCTCTCACTCCCACACACTCTCCTCTCTCTCTCTCTCTCCCACACACTCTCCTCTCTCCCACACACTCTCCTCTCTCTCTCTCTGTCCCACACACTCTCCTCTCTCTCTCTCTCTCTCCCACACACTTTCCTCTCTCTCTCTCTCCCACACACTCTCCTCTCTCTCTCTCTCCCACACACTGTCCTCTCGCAATCTCTCCCATACACTCTCCTCTCTCTATCTCTCCCACACACTCTCTTCTCTCTCTCACTCTCTCGCCCACACACTCTCCTCTCTCTCTATCCCACATACTCTCCTCTATATCCCTCCCACACACTCTCCTCTCTCTCTCTCTCTGACACACACGCTCTCCTCTCCTCTCCCACACGCTATCCTCTCCTCTCTCTCTCTCCCACACACTCTCCTTTCATCTCTCTCTCTCCCACACACTCTCCTCTCTCTCTCTCTCTCCCACACACTCTCCTCTCTCTCTCTCTCCCACACACTCTCCTCTCTCTCTCTCCCACACACTCTCCTCTCTCTCTCTCTCCCACACACTCTCCTCTCTCTCTCTCTCTGACACACACGCTCTCCAATCCTCTCCAACACGCTCTCCTTTCCTCTCTCTCTCTCCCACACACTCTCCTTTACCTCTGCCACACGCTATCCTCTCTCTCTCTCTCCCACACATTTTCCTCTCTCTCTCTATCTCTCTCCCACATGCTCTCATCTCTCTCTATCTCTCTCCCACATTCTCTCTCTCTCCCCCACACACTCTCTCTCCCACACACTCTCCTCTCTCTTCCTCATACTGTCCCCTGTCTCTCTCACACACACGTGCTCTCCTTTCTCTCTCTCCCACATGGTCTCCTCTCTCTCATTCTGTCTCTCCCACACGCTCTCCTCTCTCTCTCTCTCTCTCTCTCTCGCGGATGCTCTCCTCTGCTCTCTCTCTCTCCCACATCCTGTCCTCTCTCTCTCTCTCCCACACGCTCATCTCTCTCCTCTCCCATACGCTCTCCTCTCTCTTTCTCTCCTACAAACTCTCCTCTCTCTCTCTCCCACACACTCTCATCTCTCACTCTACAACACACTCTCCTCTCTCTCTCTACAACACACTCTACTCTCTCTCTCTCCCACACACTCTCTTTTCTCTCTCTCTCTGACACACACGCTCTCCTCCTTCTCTCTCCCACAAGCTCTCCTCTCTCCTCCCTCTCTCTCCCACACGATCTCCCCTCTCTCTCTCTCCCACACGATCTCCTCTCTCTCTCTCCAACATGCTCTCCTCTATCTCTCTCTCTCACACGCTCTCCTCTCTCTCTGTCTCCCACATGCTCTCCTCTCTCTCTCTCTCCCCCTCATGCTCTCCTCTCTCCCTCTCATGCTCTCCTCTCTCTCTCTCTCCCTCTCACGTTCTCCTCTCTCTCTCTCCCTCACGCTCTCCTCCCTCTCTCTCTCCCACACGCTCTCCTGTCTCTCTCTCCCACACACACTCCTCTCCCTCTCTCTCCCACATGCTATCTCTCTCTCTCTCCCACATATTCTCCTCTCTCTCTCTCTCCCACACGTAATCCTCTCTCTCTCCCACTCGCTCATACTCTCTCTCTCTCCCACACACTCCGCTCTCTCTTTCTCTCTCTGACACACATGCTCTTCTCTTTCTCTATCCAACATGCTCTCCTCTTTTCTCTCTCTCTCCCACATGCTCTCCGCTCTCTCTCTCTCCCACACGCTCGTCTCTCTCTCTCTAACACACGCTCTGCTTTCCCTCTCTCTCCCTCACGCTCGCCTCTCTCTCTCTCTCCCACACACTCTCCTCTCTCTCTTTCCCACACACTCTCCTCTCTCTCTCTCTCCCACGCACTCTCCTCTCTCACTCTGACACACACGCTCTCCTCTCCTCTCTCTCTCCCACATGCTATCCTTTCTCTCTAACTCCCACATGCTCCCCGCTCTCTTCCACACGTTCTCCTCTCCCTCTCTCCCACACGCTCACCTCTCTTTCCCACACGCTCTCCTCTCTCTCTCCCACATGCTTTCCTCTCTCTCTCTCCCACACGCTCTCCTCTATTCTCTCTCTTGCCCACATGCTCTCCTCTCTCTCTCTCTGCCACACGCTCTGCTCTCTCTCTATCTCTGCCACACGCTCTCCTCTCTCTCTCTCTGCAACACGCTCTCCTCTCTTCTCTCTCTCTGCCACACGCTCTCCTCTCTCTTTCTCTCCCACACGATCTCCTCTCTCTCTCTCACCCACATGCTCTCCTCTCTCTCTCTCCCACACACTCTCCTCTCTCTCTCTCTCCCACACACTCTCCTCTCTCTCTCTCTCCCACACACTCTCCTCTCTCTCTCTCTCCCACACACTCTCCTCTCTCTCTCTCTCCCCACACGCTCTCCTCTCTCTCTCTCTCCCACACACTCTCCTCTCTCTCTCTGTCTCCCACACACTCTCCTCTCTCTCTCTCTCTCCAACACACTCTCTCCTCTCTTTCTCTCTCTCCCACACACTCTCCTCTCTCCCTCTCTCTCCCACACACTCTCCTCTCTCTCTCTCTCTCCCACACACTCTCCTCTCTGTCTCTGCCACACACTCTCCTCTCTCTCTCTCACCCACATGCTCTCCTCTCTCTCTCTCCCACACGTAATCCTCTCTCTCTCTCTCCCCCACACACTCTCCTTTCTCTCTCTCTGACACACACGCTCTGCTCCTTCTCTCTCCCACAAGCTCTCCTCTCCTCCCTCTCTCTCCCACACGATCTGCTCTCTCTCTCTCTCCCACACGATCTCCTCTCTCTCTCTCCCACACGATCTCCTCTCTCTCTCTCCCACATGCTCTCCTCTATCTCTCTCCCGCTCATGCTCTCCTCTCTCCCTCTCTCCCTCTCACGCTCTCCTCTCTCTCTCTCCCTCACACTCTCCTCTCTCTCTCTCCCTCACACTCTCCTCCCTCTCTCTCTCCCACACGCTCGCCTCTCTCTCTCTCAAACACTCTCTTCTCTCTCTCCCACAGACTCTCCTCTCTCTCTCTCCCACATGCTCTCCTCTCTCTCTCCCACATGCTCATCTCTCTTTCCTCTCCCACACGCTCTATTCTCTCTTTCTCTCGCACACGCTCTGCTCTCTCTCTCTCCCTCTAGAACACTCTCCTCTCTCTCTCTCTCTTTCCCACACACTCTCCACTCTCTCACTCGCTTTTTCCCACACACTCTCTTCTCTCTCTCTCCCACACACTCTCCTCTCTCTCTCTCTCTCTCCCACACACTCTCCTCTCTCTCTCTCTCCCACACACTCTCCTCTCTCTCTCTCTCTCCCACATGCCCTCCTCTCTCTCTCTCCCACACACTCTCCTCTCTCTCTCTCTCTCCCACACACTCTCCTCTCTCTCTCTCTCCCACACACTCTCCTCTCTCTCTCTCTCTCCCACACACTCTCCTCTATCTCTCTCTCCCACACACTCTCCTCTCTCTCTGTCTCCCACACACTCTCCTCTCTCTCTCTCCCACACACTCTCCTCTCTCTCTCTCTCCCACACACTCTCCACTCTCTCTCTCTCCCACACACTCTCCTCTCTCTCTCTCTCTCCCACACACTCTCCTATCTTTCTCTCTCCCACAAACTCTCCTATCTCTCTCTCCCACACACTCTCTTCTCTCTCTCCCACACACTCTCCTCTCTCTCTCTCTCCCACACACTCTCCTCTCTCTCTCCCCCACATGCTCTCGTCTCTCTCTCTCTCTATCCCACACACTCCCCTCTCTCTCTCCCACACACTCTCCTCTCTCTCTCTCCCACACACTCTCCTCTCCCTCGATATCCCACACATTCTCTTCTCTCTCTCCCACACACTCTCCTCTCTCTCTCTCCCACACACGCTCCACTCTCTATCTCTCCCATACCCTCTGAACTATCTCTCTCCCACACACTCTCCTCTTTCTCTCTCCCAAACGCTGTCCTCTCTCTCTCCCACACCCTCTCTTCGCTCTCTCCCACACGCTCTACTCTCTATCTCTCTCACACACACTCTCCTCTCGCTCTCTCTCCCACACACTCTCCTCTCTCTCACCCACACACTCTCCTCTCTCTCTCCCACACACTCTCTTCCAAACACTCTCTTCTCTCCCTCTCCAACATCCTCTCCTCTCTCTCAATCTCCCACACACTCTCCTCTCTCTAACTCTCTCTCCCACACGATCTCCTCTCTCTCTCTCTCCCACACACTCTCCTCTCTCTCTCTCCCACTGACTCTCTTCTCTCTCTATTCCACACACTCTCTTCTCTCCCTCTCCCACACACTCTCCTCTCTCTCCCTCTCCCACACAATCTCCTCTCTCCAACTCTCTCCCCCACATGCTCTCGTCTCTCTCTCTCTCTTTCCCACACACTCTCCTCTCTCTCTCACACACACTCTGCTCTCTCTCCCTATCCCACACACTCTCCTCTCTCTATCTCTCAGTCCCAAACGCTCTCCTCTCTCTCTCTCTCACCCACACACTCTCTTCTCTCTCTCCCACACACGCTCTTCTCACTTTCCCCCACACACTCTCCTCTCTCCCTCACAGTCCCGCCTGCCTCTCACACACACACGCTCTCCTCTCTCTCTCTCCCACATAGTATCCTCTCTCTCTCTCTCTCCCACATGCTCTCCTCTCTCTCTCCCACATGCTCATCTCTCTTTCCTCTCCCACACGCTCTATTCTCTCTTTCTCTCGCACACGCTCTGCTCTCTCCCTCTAGAACACTCTCCTCTCTCTCTCTCTCTTTCCCACACACTCTCCACTCTCTCACTCGCTTTTTCCCACACACTCTCCTCTCTCTCTCTCCCACACACTCTCCTCTCTCTCTCTCTCCCACACACTCTCCTCTCTCTCTCCCACACACTCTCCTCTCTCTCTCTCTCTCCCACACACTCTCCTCTCTCTCTCTCTCCCACACACTCTCCTCTCTCTCTCTCTCCCACACACTCTCCTCTCTCTCTCTCTCTCCCACACACTCTCCTCTCTCTCTCTCTCTCCCACACACTCTCCTCTCTCTCTCTCTCTCCCACACACTCTCCTCTCTCTCTCTCTCTCCCACACACTCTCCTCTCTCTCTCTCTCTCCCACACACTCTCCTCTCTCTCTCTCACTCCCACACACTCTCCTCTCTCTCTCTCTCTCCCACACACTCTCCTCTCTCCCACACACTCTCCTCTCTCTCTCTCTGTCCCACACACTCTCCTCTCTCTCTCTCTCTCTCCCACACACTTTCCTCTCTCTCTCTCTCCCACACACTCTCCTCTCTCTCTCTCTCCCACACACTGTCCTCTCGCAATCTCTCCCATACACTCTCCTCTCTCTATCTCTCCCACACACTCTCTTCTCTCTCTCACTCTCTCGCCCACACACTCTCCTCTCTCTCTATCCCACATACTCTCCTCTATATCCCTCCCACACACTCTCCTCTCTCTCTCTCTCTGACACACACGCTCTCCTCTCCTCTCCCACACGCTATCCTCTCCTCTCTCTCTCTCCCACACACTCTCCTTTCATCTCTCTCTCTCCCACACACTCTCCTCTCTCTCTCTCTCTCCCACACACTCTCCTCTCTCTCTCTCTCCCACACACTCTCCTCTCTCTCTCTCCCACACACTCTCCTCTCTCTCTCTCTCCCACACACTCTCCTCTCTCTCTCTCTCTGACACACACGCTCTCCAATCCTCTCCAACACGCTCTCCTTTCCTCTCTCTCTCTCCCACACACTCTCCTTTACCTCTGCCACACGCTATCCTCTCTCTCTCTCTCCCACACATTTTCCTCTCTCTCTCTATCTCTCTCCCACATGCTCTCATCTCTCTCTATCTCTCTCCCACATTCTCTCTCTCTCCCCCACACACTCTCTCTCCCACACACTCTCCTCTCTCTTCCTCATACTGTCCCCTGTCTCTCTCACACACACGTGCTCTCCTTTCTCTCTCTCCCACATGGTCTCCTCTCTCTCATTCTGTCTCTCCCACACGCTCTCCTCTCTCTCTCTCTCTCTCTCGCGGATGCTCTCCTCTGCTCTCTCTCTCTCCCACATCCTGTCCTCTCTCTCTCTCTCCCACACGCTCATCTCTCTCCTCTCCCATACGCTCTCCTCTCTCTTTCTCTCCTACAAACTCTCCTCTCTCTCTCTCCCACACACTCTCATCTCTCACTCTACAACACACTCTCCTCTCTCTCTCTACAACACACTCTACTCTCTCTCTCTCCCACACACTCTCTTTTCTCTCTCTCTCTGACACACACGCTCTCCTCCTTCTCTCTCCCACAAGCTCTCCTCTCTCCTCCCTCTCTCTCCCACACGATCTCCCCTCTCTCTCTCTCCCACACGATCTCCTCTCTCTCTCTCCAACATGCTCTCCTCTATCTCTCTCTCTCACACGCTCTCCTCTCTCTCTGTCTCCCACATGCTCTCCTCTCTCTCTCTCTCCCCCTCATGCTCTCCTCTCTCCCTCTCATGCTCTCCTCTCTCTCTCTCTCCCTCTCACGTTCTCCTCTCTCTCTCTCCCTCACGCTCTCCTCCCTCTCTCTCTCCCACACGCTCTCCTGTCTCTCTCTCCCACACACACTCCTCTCCCTCTCTCTCCCACATGCTATCTCTCTCTCTCTCCCACATATTCTCCTCTCTCTCTCTCTCCCACACGTAATCCTCTCTCTCTCCCACTCGCTCATACTCTCTCTCTCTCCCACACACTCCGCTCTCTCTTTCTCTCTCTGACACACATGCTCTTCTCTTTCTCTATCCAACATGCTCTCCTCTTTTCTCTCTCTCTCCCACATGCTCTCCGCTCTCTCTCTCTCCCACACGCTCGTCTCTCTCTCTCTAACACACGCTCTGCTTTCCCTCTCTCTCCCTCACGCTCGCCTCTCTCTCTCTCTCCCACACACTCTCCTCTCTCTCTTTCCCACACACTCTCCTCTCTCTCTCTCTCCCACGCACACTCCTCTCTCACTCTGACACACACGCTCTCCTCTCCTCTCTCTCTCCCACATGCTATCCTTTCTCTCTAACTCCCACATGCTCCCCGCTCTCTTCCACACGTTCTCCTCTCCCTCTCTCCCACACGCTCACCTCTCTTTCCCACACGCTCTCCTCTCTCTCTCCCACATGCTTTCCTCTCTCTCTCTCCCACACGCTCTCCTCTATTCTCTCTCTTGCCCACATGCTCTCCTCTCTCTCTCTCTGCCACACGCTCTGCTCTCTCTCTATCTCTGCCACACGCTCTCCTCTCTCTCTCTCTCTGCAACACGCTCTCCTCTCTTCTCTCTCTCTGCCACACGCTCTCCTCTCTCTTTCTCTCCCACACGATCTCCTCTCTCTCTCTCACCCACATGCTCTCCTCTCTCTCTCTCCCACACACTCTCCTCTCTCTCTCTCTCCCACACACTCTCCTCTCTCTCTCTCTCCCACACACTCTCCTCTCTCTCTCTCTCCCACACACTCTCCTCTCTCTCTCTCTCCCACACGCTCTCCTCTCTCTCTCTCTCCCACACACTCTCCTCTCTCTCTCTGTCTCCCACACACTCTCCTCTCTCTCTCTCTCTCCCACACACTCTCCTCTCTTTCTCTCTCTCCCACACACTCTCCTCTCTCCCTCTCTCTCCCACACACTCTCCTCTCTCTCTCTCTCTCCCACACACTCTCCTCTCTGTCTCTGCCACACACTCTCCTCTCTCTCTCTCACCCACATGCTCTCCTCTCTCTCTCTCCCTCACACTCTCCTCTCTCTCTCTCTCCCCCACACACTCTCCTTTCTCTCTCTCTGACACACACGCTCTGCTCCTTCTCTCTCCCACAAGCTCTCCTCTCCTCCCTCTCTCTCCCACACGATCTGCTCTCTCTCTCTCTCCCACACGATCTCCTCTCTCTCTCTCCCACACGATCTCCTCTCTCTCTCTCCCACATGCTCTCCTCTATCTCTCTCCCGCTCATGCTCTCCTCTCTCCCTCTCTCCCTCTCACGCTCTCCTCTCTCTCTCTCCCTCACACTCTCCTCTCTCTCTCTCCCTCACACTCTCCTCCCTCTCTCTCTCCCACACGCTCGCCTCTCTCTCTCTCAAACACTCTCTTCTCTCTCTCCCACAGACTCTCCTCTCTCTCTCCCCCACATGCTCTCGTCTCTCTCTCTCTGTCCCACACACTCTCCTCTCTCTCTCTCCCACACACTCTGCTCTCTCTCCCTATCCCACACACTCTCCTCTCTCTATCTCTCTGTCCCACACGCTCTCCTCTCTCTCTCTCTCACCCACACACTCTCTTCTCTCTCTCCCACACACGCTCTTCTCACTCTCTCCCACACACTCTCCTCTCTCCCTCACAGTCCCCCCTGTCTCTCACACACACACGCTCTCCTCTCTCTCTCTCCCACATAGTATCCTCTCTCTCTCTCTCTCTCCCACATGCTCTCCTCTCTCTCTCCCACATGCTCATCTCTCTCTCCTCTCCCACACGCTCTATTCTCTCTTTCTCTCGCACACGCTCTGCTCTCTCTCTCTCCCCCTAGAACACACTCTAATCTCAATCTCTCTTTCCCAAACACTCTCCTCTCTCTCTCTCTCTCTTTCCCACACACTCTCCACTCTCTCACTCGCTTTTTCCCACACACTCTCTTCACTCTCTCTCCCACAGACTCTCGTCTCTCTCTCTCTCCCACACACTCTCTTCTCTCTCTCTCCCACACACTCTCCTCTCTCTCTCTCTCTCCCACACACTCTCCTCTCTCTCTCTCTCCCACACACTCTCCTCTCTCGCTCTCTCTCTCCCACATACTCTCCTCTCCCTCTCTCCCACACACTCTCCTCTCTCTCTCTTTCTCCCACACACTCTCCTTTCATCTCTCTCTCTCCCACACACTCTCCTCTATCTCTCTCTCCCACACACTCTCCTCTCTCTCTCTCTCCCACACACTCTCCTCTCTCTCTGTCTCCCACACACTCTGCTCTCTCTCTCTCCCACACTCTCTCCTCTCGCTCTCTCTCCCACACACTCTCCTCTCTCTCACCCACATACTCTCCTCTCTCTCTCCCACACACTCTCTTCTCTCTCTCTTCCAAACACTCTCTTCTCTCCCTCTCCAACATCCTCTCCTCTCTCTCAATCTCCCACACACTCTCCTCTCTCTAACTCTCTCTCCCACACGATCTCCTCTCTCTCTCTCTCCCACATGCTCTCCTCAACTCTCTCTCTCCCACACACTCTCCTCTCTCTCTCTCCCACTGACTCTCTTCTCTCTCTATTCCACACACTCTCTTCTCTCCCTCTCCCACACACTCTCCTCTCTCTCCCTCTCCCACACAATCTCCTCTCTCCAACTCTCTCCCCCACATGCTCTCGTCTCTCTCTCTCTCTGTCCCACACACTCTCCTCTCTCTCTCTCCCACACACTCTGCTCTCTCTCCCTATCCCACACACTCTCCTCTCTCTATCTCTCAGTCCCAGTCTCTCTCTCCCACATGCTTTCCTCTCTCTCTCGACCACATGCTCTCCTCTCTCTCTCACCCACACACTCTCTTCTCTCTCTCCCACACACGCTCTTCTCACTTTCTCCCACACACTCTCCTCTCTCCCTCACCGTCCCCCCTGTCTCTCACACACACACGCTCTCCTCTCTCTCTCTCCCACATGCTCTCCTCTCTCTCTCCCACATGCTCATCTCTCTTTCCTCTCCCACACGCTCTATTCTCTCTTTCTCTCGCACACGCTCTGCTCTCTCTCTCTCCCTCTAGAACACTCTCCTCTCTCTCTCTCTCTTTCCCACACACTCTCCACTCTCTCACTCGCTTTTTCCCACACACTCTCTTCTCTCTCTCTCCCACACACTCTCCTCTCTCTCTCTCTCTCTCCCACACACTCTCCTCTCTCTCTCTCTCCCACACACTCTCCTCTCTCTCTCTCTCTCCCACATGCCCTCCTCTCTCTCTCTCCCACACACTCTCCTCTCTCTCTCTCTCTCCCACACACTCTCCTCTCTCTCTCTCTCCCACACACTCTCCTCTCTCTCTCTCTCTCCCACACACTCTCCTCTATCTCTCTCTCCCACACACTCTCCTCTCTCTCTGTCTCCCACACACTCTCCTCTCTCTCTCTCCCACACACTCTCCTCTCTCTCTCTCTCCCACACACTCTCCACTCTCTCTCTCTCCCACACACTCTCCTCTCTCTCTCTCTCTCCCACACACTCTCCTATCTCTCTCTCTCCCACAAACTCTCCTATCTCTCTCTCCCACACACTCTCTTCTCTCTCTCCCACACACTCTCCTCTCTCTCTCTCTCCCACACACTCTCCTCTCTCTCTCCCCCACATGCTCTCGTCTCTCTCTCTCTCTCTATCCCACACACTCCCCTCTCTCTCTCCCACACACTCTCCTCTCTCTCTCTACCACACACTCTCCTCTCCCTCGATATCCCACACATTCTCTTCTCTCTCTCCCACACACTCTCCTCTCTCTCTCTCCCACACACGCTCCACTCTCTATCTCTCCCATACCCTCTGAACTATCTCTCTCCCACACACTCTCCTCTTTCTCTCTCCCAAACGCTGTCCTCTCTCTCTCCCACACCCTCTCTTCGCTCTCTCCCACACGCTCTACTCTCTATCTCTCTCACACACACTCTCCTCTCGCTCTCTCTCCCACACACTCTCCTCTCTCTCACCCACACACTCTCCTCTCTCTCTCCCACACACTCTCTTCCAAACACTCTCTTCTCTCCCTCTCCAACATCCTCTCCTCTCTCTCAATCTCCCACACACTCTCCTCTCTCTAACTCTCTCTCCCACACGATCTCCTCTCTCTCTCTCTCCCACACACTCTCCTCTCTCTCTCTCCCACTGACTCTCTTCTCTCTCTATTCCACACACTCTCTTCTCTCCCTCTCCCACACACTCTCCTCTCTCTCCCTCTCCCACACAATCTCCTCTCTCCAACTCTCTCCCCCACATGCTCTCGTCTCTCTCTCTCTCTTTCCCACACACTCTCCTCTCTCTCTCACACACACTCTGCTCTCTCTCCCTATCCCACACACTCTCCTCTCTCTATCTCTCAGTCCCAAACGCTCTCCTCTCTCTCTCTCTCACCCACACACTCTCTTCTCTCTCTCCCACACACGCTCTTCTCACTTTCCCCCCACACACTCTCCTCTCTCCCTCACAGTCCCGCCTGCCTCTCACACACACACGCTCTCCTCTCTCTCTCTCCCACATAGTATCCTCTCTCTCTCTCTCTCCCACATGCTCTCCTCTCTCTCTCCCACATGCTCATCTCTCTTTCCTCTCCCACACGCTCTATTCTCTCTTTCTCTCGCACACACTCTGCTCTCTCCCTCTAGAACACTCTCCTCTCTCTCTCTCTCTTTCCCACACACTCTCCACTCTCTCACTCGCTTTTTCCCACACACTCTCCTCTCTCTCTCTCCCACACACTCTCCTCTCTCTCTCTCTCCCACACACTCTCCTCTCTCTCTCCCACACACTGTCCTCTCTCTCTCTCTCTCCCACACACTCTCCTCTCTCTCTCTCTCCCACACACTCTCCTCTCTCTCTCTCTCCCACACACTCTCCTCTCTCTCTCTCTCTCCCACACACTCTCCTCTCTCTCTCTCTCTCCCACACACTCTCCTCTCTCTCTCTCTCTCCCACACACTCTCCTCTCTCTCTCTCTCTCTCCCACACACTCTCCTCTCTCTCTCTCTCCCACACACTCTCCTCTCTCTCTCTCACTCCCACACACTCTCCTCTCTCTCTCTCACTCCCACACACTCTCCTCTCTCTCTCTCTCTCCCACACACTCTCCTCTCTCCCACACACTCTCCTCTCTCTCTCTCTGTCCCACACACTCTCCTCTCTCTCTCTCTCTCTCCCACACACTTTCCTCTCTCTCTCTCTCCCACACACTCTCCTCTCTCTCTCTCTCCCACACACTGTCCTCTCGCAATCTCTCCCATACACTCTCCTCTCTCTATCTCTCCCACACACTCTCTTCTCTCTCTCACTCTCTCGCCCACACACTCTCCTCTCTCTCTATCCCACATACTCTCCTCTATATCCCTCCCACACACTCTCCTCTCTCTCTCTCTCTGACACACACGCTCTCCTCTCCTCTCCCACACGCTATCCTCTCCTCTCTCTCTCTCCCACACACTCTCCTTTCATCTCTCTCTCTCCCACACACTCTCCTCTCTCTCTCTCTCTCCCACACACTCTCCTCTCTCTCTCTCTCCCACACACTCTCCTCTCTCTCTCTCCCACACACTCTCCTCTCTCTCTCTCTCCCACACACTCTCCTCTCTCTCTCTCTCTGACACACACGCTCTCCAATCCTCTCCAACACGCTCTCCTTTCCTCTCTCTCTCTCCCACACACTCTCCTTTACCTCTGCCACACGCTATCCTCTCTCTCTCTCTCCCACACATTTTCCTCTCTCTCTCTATCTCTCTCCCACATGCTCTCATCTCTCTCTATCTCTCTCCCACATTCTCTCTCTCTCCCCCACACACTCTCTCTCCCACACACTCTCCTCTCTCTTCCTCATACTGTCCCCTGTCTCTCTCACACACACGTGCTCTCCTTTCTCTCTCTCCCACATGGTCTCCTCTCTCTCATTCTGTCTCTCCCACACGCTCTCCTCTCTCTCTCTCTCTCTCTCTCTCGCGGATGCTCTCCTCTGCTCTCTCTCTCTCCCACATCCTGTCCTCTCTCTCTCTCTCCCACACGCTCATCTCTCTCCTCTCCCATACGCTCTCCTCTCTCTTTCTCTCCTACAAACTCTCCTCTCTCTCTCTCCCACACACTCTCATCTCTCACTCTACAACACACTCTCCTCTCTCTCTCTACAACACACTCTACTCTCTCTCTCTCCCACACACTCTCTTTTCTCTCTCTCTCTGACACACACGCTCTCCTCCTTCTCTCTCCCACAAGCTCTCCTCTCTCCTCCCTCTCTCTCCCACACGATCTCCCCTCTCTCTCTCTCCCACACGATCTCCTCTCTCTCTCTCCAACATGCTCTCCTCTATCTCTCTCTCTCACACGCTCTCCTCTCTCTCTGTCTCCCACATGCTCTCCTCTCTCTCTCTCTCCCCCTCATGCTCTCCTCTCTCCCTCTCATGCTCTCCTCTCTCTCTCTCTCCCTCTCACGTTCTCCTCTCTCTCTCTCCCTCACGCTCTCCTCCCTCTCTCTCTCCCACACGCTCTCCTGTCTCTCTCTCCCACACACACTCCTCTCCCTCTCTCTCCCACATGCTATCTCTCTCTCTCTCCCACATATTCTCCTCTCTCTCTCTCTCCCACACGTAATCCTCTCTCTCTCCCACTCGCTCATACTCTCTCTCTCTCCCACACACTCCGCTCTCTCTTTCTCTCTCTGACACACATGCTCTTCTCTTTCTCTATCCAACATGCTCTCCTCTTTTCTCTCTCTCTCCCACATGCTCTCCGCTCTCTCTCTCTCCCACACGCTCGTCTCTCTCTCTCTAACACACGCTCTGCTTTCCCTCTCTCTCCCTCACGCTCGCCTCTCTCTCTCTCTCCCACACACTCTCCTCTCTCTCTTTCCCACACACTCTCCTCTCTCTCTCTCTCCCACGCACTCTCCTCTCTCACTCTGACACACACGCTCTCCTCTCCTCTCTCTCTCCCACATGCTATCCTTTCTCTCTAACTCCCACATGCTCCCCGCTCTCTTCCACACGTTCTCCTCTCCCTCTCTCCCACACGCTCACCTCTCTTTCCCACACGCTCTCCTCTCTCTCTCCCACATGCTTTCCTCTCTCTCTCTCCCACACGCTCTCCTCTATTCTCTCTCTTGCCCACATGCTCTCCTCTCTCTCTCTCTGCCACACGCTCTGCTCTCTCTCTATCTCTGCCACACGCTCTCCTCTCTCTCTCTCTGCAACACGCTCTCCTCTCTTCTCTCTCTCTGCCACACGCTCTCCTCTCTCTTTCTCTCCCACACGATCTCCTCTCTCTCTCTCACCCACATGCTCTCCTCTCTCTCTCTCCCACACACTCTCCTCTCTCTCTCTCTCCCACACACTCTCCTCTCTCTCTCTCTCCCACACACTCTCCTCTCTCTCTCTCTCCCACACACTCTCCTCTCTCTCTCTCTCCCACACGCTCTCCTCTCTCTCTCTCTCCCACACGCTCTCCTCTCTCTCTCTGTCTCCCACACACTCTCCTCTCTCTCTCTCTCCCACACACTCTCCTCTCTTTCTCTCTCTCCCACACACTCTCCTCTCTCCCTCTCCAACATCCTCTCCTCTCTCTCAATCTCCCACACACTCTCCTCTCTCTAACTCTCTCTCCCACACGATCTCCTCTCTCTCTCTCTCCCACATGCTCTCCTCAACTCTCTCTCTCCCACACACTCTCCTCTCTCTCTCTCCCACTGACTCTCTTCTCTCTCTATTCCACACACTCTCTTCTCTCCCTCTCCCACACACTCTCCTCTCTCTCCCTCTCCCACACAATCTCCTCTCTCCAACTCTCTCCCCCACATGCTCTCGTCTCTCTCTCTCTCTGTCCCACACACTCTCCTCTCTCTCTCTCCCACACACTCTGCTCTCTCTCCCTATCCCACACACTCTCCTCTCTCTATCTCTCAGTCCCAGTCTCTCTCTCCCACATGCTTTCCTCTCTCTCTCGACCACATGCTGTCCTCTCTCTCTCACCCACACACTCTCTTCTCTCTCTCCCACACACGCTCTTCTCACTTTCTCCCACACACTCTCCTCTCTCCCTCACCGTCCCCCCTGTCTCTCACACACACACGCTCTCCTCTCTCTCTCTCCCACATGCTCTCCTCTCTCTCTCCCACATGCTCATCTCTCTTTCCTCTCCCACACGCTCTATTCTCTCTTTCTCTCGCACACGCTCTGCTCTCTCTCTCTCCCTCTAGAACACTCTCCTCTCTCTCTCTCTCTTTCCCACACACTCTCCACTCTCTCACTCGCTTTTTCCCACACACTCTCTTCTCTCTCTCTCCCACACACTCTCCTCTCTCTCTCTCTCTCTCCCACACACTCTCCTCTCTCTCTCTCTCCCACACACTCTCCTCTCTCTCTCTCTCTCCCACATGCCCTCCTCTCTCTCTCTCCCACACACTCTCCTCTCTCTCTCTCTCTCCCACACACTCTCCTCTCTCTCTCTCTCCCACACACTCTCCTCTCTCTCTCTCTCTCCCACACACTCTCCTCTATCTCTCTCTCCCACACACTCTCCTCTCTCTCTGTCTCCCACACACTCTCCTCTCTCTCTCTCCCACACACTCTCCTCTCTCTCTCTCTCCCACACACTCTCCACTCTCTCTCTCTCCCACACACTCTCCTCTCTCTCTCTCTCTCCCACACACTCTCCTATCTCTCTCTCCCACACACTCTCTTCTCTCTCTCCCACACACTCTCCTCTCTCTCTCTCTCCCACACACTCTCCTCTCTCTCTCCCCCACATGCTCTCGTCTCTCTCTCTCTCTATCCCACACACTCCCCTCTCTCTCTCCCACACACTCTCCTCTCTCTCTCTCCCACACACTCTCCTCTCCCTCGATATCCCACACATTCTCTTCTCTCTCTCCCACACACTCTCCTCTCTCTCTCTCCCACACACGCTCCACTCTCTATCTCTCCCATACCCTCTGAACTATCTCTCTCCCACACACTCTCCTCTTTCTCTCTCCCAAACGCTGTCCTCTCTCTCTCCCACACCCTCTCTTCGCTCTCTCCCACACGCTCTACTCTCTATCTCTCTCACACACACTCTCCTCTTGCTCTCTCTCCCACACACTCTCCTCTCTCTCACCCACACACTCTCCTCTCTCTCTCCCACACACTCTCTTCTCTCTCTCTTCCAAACACTCTCTTCTCTCCCTCTCCAACATCCTCTCCTCTCTCTCAATCTCCCACACACTCTCCTCTCTCTAACTCTCTCTCCCACACGATCTCCTCTCTCTCTCTCTCCCACACACTCTCCTCTCTCTCTCTCCCACTGACTCTCTTCTCTCTCTATTCCACACACTCTATTCTCTCCCTCTTCCACACACTCTCCTCTCTCTCCCTCTCCCACACAATCTCCTCTCTCCAACTCTCTCCCCCACATGCTCTCGTCTCTCTCTCTCTCTTTCCCACACACTCTCCTCTCTCTCTCACACACACTCTGCTCTCTCTCCCTATCCCACACACTCTCCTCTCTCTATCTCTCAGTCCCAAACGCTCTCCTCTCTCTCTCTCTCACCCACACACTCTCTTCTCTCTCTCCCACACACGCTCTTCTCACTTTCTCCCACACACTCTCCTCTCTCCCTCACAGTCCCGCCTGCCTCTCACACACACACGCTCTCCTCTCTCTCTCTCCCACATAGTATCCTCTCTCTCTCTCTCTCCCACATGCTCTCCTCTCTCTCTCCCACATGCTCATCTCTCTTTCCTCTCCCACACGCTCTATTCTCTCTTTCTCTCGCACACGCTCTGCTCTCTCCCTCTAGAACACTCTCCTCTCTCTCTCTCTCTTTCCCACACACTCTCAACTCTCTCACTCGCTTTTTCCCACACACTCTCCTCTCTCTCTCTCCCACACACTCTCCTCTCTCTCTCTCTCCCACACACTCTCCTCTCTCTCTCCCACACACTCTCCTCTCTCTCTCTCTCCCACACACTCTCCTCTCTCTCTCTCTCCCACACACTCTCCTCTCTCTCTCTCTCTCCCACACACTCTCCTCTCTCTCTCTCTCTCCCACACACTCTCCTCTCTCTCTCTCTCTCCCACACACTCTCCTCTCTCTCTCTCTCCCACACAATCTCCTCTCTCTCTCTCTACTCCCACACACTCTCCTCTCTGTCTCTCTCTCCCACACACTCTCCTCTCTCTCTCTCTCTCCCACACACTCTCCTCTCTCTCTATCCCACATGTTCTCCTCTATATCCCTCCCACACACTCTCCTCTCTCTCTCTCTCTGACACACGCTCTCCTCCCCTCTCCCACACGCTCTCCTCTCCTCTCTCTCTCCCCCACATGCTCTCGTCTCTCTCTCTCTCTATCCCACACACTCCCCTCTCTCTCTCCCACACACTCTCCTCTCTCTCTCTCCCACACACTCTCCTCTCCCTCGATATCCCACACATTCTCTTCTCTCTCTCCCACATCCTCTCTTCGCTCTCTCCCACACGCTCTACTCTCTATCTCTCTCCCACACACTCTCCTCTCGCTCTCTCTCCCACACACTCTCCTCTCTCTCACCCACACACTCTCCTCTCTCTCCCCCACACACTCTCTTCTCTCTCTCTTCCAAACACTCTCTTCTCTCCCTCTCCAACATATTCTCCTCTCTCTCACTCTCCCACACACTGTCCTCTCTCTAACTCTCTCTCCCACACGCTCTCCTCTCTCTCTCTCTCCCACATGCTCTCCTCAACTCTCTCTCTCCCACACACTCTCCTCTCTCTCTCTCCCACTGACTCTCTTCTCTCTCTATTCCACACACTCTCTTCTCTCCCTCTCCCAGAAACTCTCCTCTCTCTGCCTCTCCCACACAATCTCCTCTCTCCAACTCTCTCTCCCACATGCTCTCCTCTCTATCTCTCTCCCGCACTCTCTTTGTCTCTCTCTCCCACACATTCTCCTCTCTGTCCCTCTCACAGTCTCCTCTCTCTCTCACACACACACGCACCCCTCTCGCTCTCTCTCCCACACACTCTCCTCTCTCTCACCCACACACTCTCCTCTCTCTCTCCCACACACTCTCTTCTCTCTCTCTTCCAAACACTCTCTTCTCTCCCTCTCCAACATCCTCTCCTCTCTCTCAATCTCCCACACACTCTCCTCTCTCTAACTCTCTCTCCCACACGATCTCCTCTCTCTCTCTCTCCCACATGCTCTCCTCAACTCTCTCTCTCCCAAACACTCTCCTCTCCCTCTCTCCCACTGACTCTCTTCTCTCTCTATTCCACACACTCTCTTCTCTCCCTCTCCCACACACTCTCCTCTCTCTCCCTCTCCCACACAATCTCCTCTCTCCAACTCTCTCCCCCACATGCTCTCGTCTCTCTCTCTCTCTGTCCCACACACTCTCCTCTCTCTCTCTCCCACACACTCTGCTCTCTCTCCCTATCCCACACACTCTCCTCTCTCTATCTCTCAGTCCCAGTCTCTCTCTCCCACATGCTCATCTCTCTTTCCTCTCCCACACGCTCTATTCTCTCTTTCTCTCGCACACGCTCTGCTCTCTCTCTCTCCCTCTAGAACACTCTCCTCTCTCTCTCTCTCTTTCCCACACACTCTCCACTCTCTCACTCGCTTTTTCCCACACACTCTCTTCTCTCTCTCTCCCACACACTCTCCTCTCTCTCTCTCTCTCTCCCACACACTCTCCTCTCTCTCTCTCTCCCACACACTCTCCTCTCTCTCTCTCTCTCCCACATGCCCTCCTCTCTCTCTCTCCCACACACTCTCCTCTCTCTCTCTCTCTCCCACACACTCTCCTCTCTCTCTCTCTCCCACACACTCTCCTCTCTCTCTCTCTCTCCCACACGCTCTCCTCTATCTCTCTCTCCCACACACTCTCCTCTCTCTCTGTCTCCCACACACTCTCCTCTCTCTCTCTCCCACACACTCTCCTCTCTCTCTCTCTCCCACACACTCTCCACTCTCACTCTCTCCCACACACTCTCCTCTCTCTCTCTCTCCCACACACTCTCCTATCTCTCTCTCTCCCACAAAATCTCCTATCTCTCTCTCCCACACACTCTCTTCTCTCTCTCCCACACACTCTCCTCTCTCTCTCTCTCCCACACACTCTCCTCTCTCTCTCCCCCACATGCTCTCGTCTCTCTCTCTCTCTCTATCCCACACACTCCCCTCTCTCTCTCCCACACACTCTCCTCTCTCTCTCTACCACACACTCTCCTCTCCCTCGATATCCCACACATTCTCTTCTCTCTCTCCCACACACTCTCCTCTCTCTCTCTCCCACACACGCTCCACTCTCTATCTCTCCCATACCCTCTGAACTATCTCTCTCCCACACACTCTCCTCTTTCTCTCTCCCAAACGCTGTCCTCTCTCTCTCCCACACCCTCTCTTCGCTCTCTCCCACACGCTCTACTCTCTATCTCTCTCACACACACTCTCCTCTCGCTCTCTCTCCCACACACTCTCCTCTCTCTCACCCACACACTCTCCTCTCTCTCTCCCACACACTCTCTTCTCTCTCTCTTCCAAACACTCTCTTCTCTCCCTCTCCAACATCCTCTCCTCTCTCTCAATCTCCCACACACTCTCCTCTCTCTAACTCTCTCTCCCACACGATCTCCTCTCTCTCTCTCTCCCACACACTCTCCTCTCTCTCTCTCCCACTGACTCTCTTCTCTCTCTATTCCACACACTCTCTTCTCTCCCTCTCCCACACACTCTCCTCTCTCTCCCTCTCCCACACAATCTCCTCTCTCCAACTCTCTCCCCCACATGCTCTCGTCTCTCTCTCTCTCTTTCCCACACACTCTCCTCTCTCTCTCACACACACTCTGCTCTCTCTCCCTATCCCACACACTCTCCTCTCTCTATCTCTCAGTCCCAAACGCTCTCCTCTCTCTCTCTCTCACCCACACACTCTCTTCTCTCTCTCCCACACACGCTCTTCTCACTTTCTCCCACACACTCTCCTCTCTCCCTCACAGTCCCGCCTGCCTCTCACACACACACGCTCTCCTCTCTCTCTCTCCCACATAGTATCCTCTCTCTCTCTCTCTCCCACATGCTCTCCTCTCTCTCTCCCACATGCTCATCTCTCTTTCCTCTCCCACACGATCTATTCTCTCTTTCTCTCGCACACGCTCTGCTCTCTCCCTCTAGAACACTCTCCTCTCTCTCTCTCTCTTTCCCACACACTCTCCACTCTCTCACTCGCTTTTTCCCACACACTCTCCTCTCTCTCTCTCCCACACACTCTCCTCTCTCTCTCTCTCCCACACACTCTCCTCTCTCTCTCCCACACACTCTCCTCTCTCTCTCTCTCTCCCACACACTCTCCTCTCTCTCTCTCTCCCACACACTCTCCTCTCTCTCTCTCTCTCCCACACACTCTCCTCTCTCTCTCTCTCCCACACACTCTCCTCTCTCTCTCTCTCTCCCACACACTCTCCTCTCTCTCTCTCTCTCCCACACACTCTCCTCTCTCTCTCTCTCTCCCACACACTCTCCTCTCTCTCTCTCTCCCACACAATCTCCTCTCTCTCTCTCTACTCCCACACACTCTCCTCTCTGTCTCTCTCTCCCACACACTCTCCTCTCTCTCTCTCTCTCCCACACACTCTCCTCTCTCTCTATCCCACATGTTCTCCTCTATATCCCTCCCACACACTCTCCTCTCTCTCTCTCTCTGACACACGCTCTCCTCCCCTCTCCCACACGCTCTCCTCTCCTCTCTCTCTCCCCCACATGCTCTCGTCTCTCTCTCTCTCTATCCCACACACTCCCCTCTCTCTCTCCCACACACTCTCCTCTCTCTCTCTCCCACACACTCTCCTCTCCCTCGATATCCCACACATTCTCTTCTCTCTCTCCCACACACTCTCCTCTCTCTCTCTCCCACACACGCTCCTCTCTCTATCTCTCCCACACCCTCTGAACTCTCTCTCTCCCACACACTCTCCTCTCTCTCTCTCCCAAACGCTGTCCTCTCTCTCTCCCACATCCTCTCTTCGCTCTCTCCCACACGCTCTACTCTCTATCTCTCTCCCACACACTCTCCTCTCGCTCTCTCTCCCACACACTCTCCTCTCTCTCACCCACACACTATCCTCTCTCTCCCCCACACACTCTCTTCTCTCTCTCTTCCAAACACTCTCTTCTCTCCCTCTCCAACATACTCTCCTCTCTCTCACTCTCCCACACACTGTCCTCTCTCTAACTCTCTCTCCCACACGCTCTCCTCTCTCTCTCTCTCCCACATGCTCTCCTCAACTCTCTCTCTCCCACACACTCTCCTCTCTCTCTCTCCCACTGACTCTCTTCTCTCTCTATTCCACACACTCTCTTCTCTCCCTCTCCCAGAAACTCTCCTCTCTCTGCCTCTCCCACACAATCTCCTCTCTCCAACTCTCTCTCCCACATGCTCTCCTCTCTATCTCTCTCCCGCACACTCTTTGTCTCTCTCTCCCACACATTCTCCTCTCTGTCCCTCTCACAGTCTCCTCTCTCTCTCACACACACACGCACCCCTCTCTCTCTCTCTCCCACACACTCTCCACTCTCTCTCTCTCTCCCACACACTCTCTTCTCTCTCTCTCGCACACACTCTCTTCTCTCTCTCTCTCTCTCGCCCACACAGTCTCCTCTCTCTCTATCCCACACACTCTACTCCCTCTCTCCCTCCCACACACGCTCTCCTCTCTCTCTCCCACACGCTCTCCTCTCCTCTCCCTCTATCCCACACGCTGTCCTCTCCTCCCTCTCTCCCACACACTCTCCTCTCTCTCTCTCCCAAACGATCTCCTCTCTCACTCTCCAACACGCTCTGCTCTCTCTCTCCCTCACGCCACCTCTCTCTTGCCCTCCCTCTCACGCTCTCCACTCTCTCTCTTCCTGATGCCATCCTCTCTCTCTCTCTGCCACACGCTCTCCTCTCTCTCCCACAAGCTGTCCAGTCTCTCTCTCTCCCACATGCCCTCCTCTCTCTGTCTCTCCAACATGCTCTCCTCTCTTTCTCGCTCCCACACACTCTCCTCTCTCTCTCTCTCTCCCACTCGCTCATCCTCTCTCTCTCTCTCCCACTCGCTCATCCTCTCTCTCTCTCCCACACACTCTCCTCTCTCTCCCTCTCCCACACAGTCTCCTCTCTCTATCTCTCTCCCACATGCTCTCATCTCTCTCTCTCTCTCCCACAATCTCTCTCTCTCCCCCACACACTCTCTCTCCCACACACTCTCCTCTCTCTCTCTCCCACACACTCTCCTCTCTCTCTCTCTCCCACACACTCTCCTCTCTCACTGTGACACACACGCTCTCCTCTCCTCTCTCTCTCACACATGCTATCCATTCTCTCTAACTCCCACTCGCTCCCCTCTCTCTTCCACACGTTCTCCTCTCCCTCTCTCCCACACGCTCACCTCTCTCTTTCCAACACGCTCTCCTCTCTCTCTCCCACATGCTTTCCTCTCTCTCTCTCCCACACGCTCTCCTCTCTCTCTCTCCCACACGCTCTCCTCTCTCTCTCTCCCACACTCTCTCCTCTCTCTCCCACCCGCTCTCCTCTATTCACTCTCTTGCCCACATGCTCTCCTCTCTCTCTCTCTGCCACACGCTCTGCTCTCTCGCTCTCTCTGCCACACGCTCTCCTCTCTCTCTCACTGCAACACGCTCTCATCTCTTCTCTCTCTCTGCCACACGCTCTCCTCTCTCTTTCTCTCCCACACGATCTCCTCTCTCTCTCTCACCCACATGCTCTCCTCTCTCACTCTCCCACACACTCTCCTCTCTCTCTCTCTCCCACACACTCTCCTCTCTCTCTCTCTCCCACACACTCTCCTCTCTCTCTCTCCCCCCCACACACTCTCCTCTCTCTCTCTCCCCCCACACACTCTCCTCTCTCTCTCTCCCACACACTCTCCTCTCTCTCTCTCTCTCCCACACACTCTCCTCTCTCTCTCTCTCTCCCACACACTCTCCTCTCTCTCTCTCTCCCACACACTCTCCTCTCTCTCTCTCTCCCACACACTCTCCTCTCTCTCTCTCTCCCACACACTCTCCTCTCTCTCTCTCTCTCCCACACACTCTCCTCTCTGTCTCTGCCACACACTCTCGTCTCTCTCTCTCACCCACATGCTCTCCTCTCTCTCTCTCCCACACACTCTCCTCTCTCTCTCTCTCTCCCACACACTCTCCTTTCTCTCTCTCTGAAACACACGCTCTCCTTCTTCTCTCTCCCACAAGCTCTCCTCTCCTCCCTCTCCCTCCCACACGATCTGCTCTCTCTCTCTCTCCCACACGAATTCCTCTCTCTCTCTCCCACACGATCCCCTCTCTCTCTCTCCCACATGCTCTCCTCTATCTCTCTCCCGCTCATGCTCTCCTCTCTCCCTCTCTCCCTCTCATGCTCTCCTCTCTCTCTCTCTCCCTCTCACGCTCTCCTCTCTCTCTCTCCCTCACACTCTCCTCCCTCTCTCTCTCCCACACGCTCGCCTCTCTCTCTCTCAAACACTCTCTTCTCTCTCTCCCACAGACTCTCCTCTCTCGCTCCCCCACATGCTCTCGTCTCTTTCTCTCTCTGTCCCACACACTCTCCTCTCTCTCTCTCCCACACACTCTGCTCTCTCTCCCTATCCCACACACTCTCCTCTCTCTATCTCTCAGTCCCACACGCTCTCCTCTCTCTCCCTCTCACCCACACACTCTCTTCTCTCTCTCCCACACACGCTCTTCTCACTCTCTCCCACACACTCTCCTCTCTCCCTCACAGTCCCCGCTGTCTCTCACGCACACACGCGCTCCTCTCTCTCTCTCCCACATACTATCCTCTCTCTCTCTCTCTCTCCCACATGCTCTCCTCTCTCTCCTCTAGCACACGCTCTATTCTCTCTTTCTCTCGCACACGCTCTGCTCTCTCTCTCTCCCTCTAGAACACACTCTAATCTCAATCTCTCTTTCCCAAACACTCTCCTCTCTCTCTCTCTCTCTTTCCCACACACTCTCCACTCTCTCACTCGCTTTTTCCCACACACTCTCTTCTCTCTCTCCCACACACTCTCTTCTCTCTCTCTCCCACACACTCTCCTCTCTCTATCTCTCTCTCCCACACACTCTCCTCTCTCTCTCTCTCTCCCACACACTCTCCTCTCTCTCTCTCTCTCCCACACACTCTCCTCTCTCTCTCTCTCCCACACACTCTCCTCTCTCTCTCTCTCTCCCACACACTCTCCTCTCTCTCTCTCTCTCCCACACACTCTCCTCTCTCTCTCTCTCTCCCACACACTCTCCTCTATCTCTCTCTCCCACACACTCTCCTCTCTCTCTCTCTCTCTCCCACACACTCTCCTCTCTCTCTCTCTCTCCCACACACTCTCCTCTCTCTCTCTCTCTCCCACACACTCTCCTCTCTCTCTCTCTCTCCCACACACTCTCCTCTCTCTCTCTCTCTCCCACACACTCTCCTCTCTCTCTCTCTCTCTCCCACACACTCTCCTCTCTCTCTCTCTCCCACACACTCTCCTCTCTCTCTCTCCCACACACTCTCCTCTCTCTCTCTCTCTCTCCCACACACTCTCCTCTCTCTCTCTCTCTCCCACACACTCTCCTCTCTCGCTCTCTCTCCCACACACTCTCCTCTCTCTCTCTCTCCCACACACTCTCCTCTCTCTCTCCATCTCCCACACACTCTCCTCTTGCTATCTCTCACATACACTCTCCTCTCTCTATCTTTCCCACACACTCTCTTCTCTCTCTCACTCTCTCGCCCACACACTCTCCTCTCTCTCTATCCCAAATACTCTCCTCTATATCCCTCCCAAACAGTCTCCTCTCTCTCTCTCTCTGACACACACGCTCTCCTCTCCTCTCCCACACGCTCTCATCTCCTCTCTCTCTCTCCCACACACTCTCCTTTCATCTCTCTCTCTCCCACACACTCACCTCTATCTCTCTCTCCCACACACTCTCCTCTCTCTCTCTCCCACACACTCTCCTCTCTCTCTGTCTCCCACACACTCTCCTCTCTCTCTCTCCCACACACTTTCCTCTCTCTCTCTCTCCCACACACTCTCCACTCTCTCTCTCTCCCACACACTCTCCTATCTCTCTCTCTCCCACACACTCTCCTCTCTCTCTCTCTCTCCCACACACTCTCCTCTCTCTCTCTCTCTCCCACACACTCTCCTCTCTCTCTCTCTCCCACACACTCTCCTCTCTCTCTCTCTCTCCCACACACTCTCCTCTCTCTCTCTCTCTCCCACACACTCTCCTCTCTCTCTCTCTCCCACACACTCTCCTCTCTCTCTCTCTCCCACACACTCTCCTCTCTCTCTCTCTCTCCCACACACTCTCCTCTCGCTATCTCTCCCATACACTCTCCTCTCTCTATCTTTCCCACACACTCTCTTCTCTCTCTCACTCTCTCGCCCACACACTCTCGTCTCTCTCTATCCCACATACTCTCCTCTATATCCCTCGCACACACTCTCCTCTCTCTCTCTCTGACACACACGCTCTCCTCTCCTCTCCCACATGCTCTCCTCTCCTCTCTCTCTCTCCCACACACTCTCCTTTCATCTCTCTCTCTCCCACACACTCTCCTCTATCTCTCTCTCCCACACACTCTCCTCTCTCTCTCTCTCCCACAAACTCTTCTCTCTCTCTGTCTCCCACACACTCTCCTCTCTCTCTCTCCCACACACTCTCCTCTCTCTCTCTCTCCCACACACTCTCCACTCTCTCTCTCTCCCACACACTCTCCTATCTCTCTCTCTCCCACACACTCTCCTATCGCTCTCTCTCCCACACACTCTCTTCTCTCTCTCCCATACACTCTCTTCTCTCGCTCTCCCACACACTCTCTTCTGTCTCTCTCCCACACACGCTCTTCTCACTCTCTCACACACACTCTCCTCTCTCCCTCACAGTCCCCCCTGTCTCTCAGGCACACACGCTCTCCTCTCCCTCTCTCCCACATGCTCTCCTCTGTCTCTCCCACATGCTCGTCTCTCTCTCCTCTCCCACACGCTCTATTCTCTCTTTCCCTCGCACACGCTCTGCTCTCTCTCTCCCTCTAGAACACACTCTAATCTCAATCTCTCTTTCCCAAACACGCTCCTCTCTCTCTCTCTCTCTTTCCCACACAAACTCTTTTCTCTCTCTCCCACACACTCTCTTCTATCCCTCTCCCACACACTCTCTTCTCTCTCTCTCCCACACACTCTCTTCTCTCTCTCTCCCACACACTCTCTTATCTCGCTCTCCCACACACTCTCTTATCTCGCTCTCCCATACACTCTCTTCTCTCGCTCTCCCACACACTCTCTTCTCTTGCTCTCCCACACACTCTCTTCTCTCGCTCTCCCACACACTCTCTTCTCTCGCTCTCCCACACACTCTCTTCTCTCCCTCTCCTATACACTCTCCTCTCCCTCCCACACACTCTCCTCTCTCTCTCTCACTCTCCCACACACTCTCCTCTCTCTCTCTCTCTCCCACACACTCCAGTCTCTCTCGCTCCCACGCACTCTCCTCTCTCTCTCTCTCCCACACACTCTCCTCTCTCTCTCTCTCCCACGCACTCTCCTCTCTCTCTCTCCCACACACTCTCCTCTCTCTCTCTCTCTCCCACGCACTCTCCTCTCTCTCTCTCTCTCTCCCACACACTCTCCTCTCTCTCTCTCTCTCCCACACTCTCTCCTCTCTCTCTCCCACACACTCTCCTTTCTCTCTCTCTCTCCCAAACACTCTCCTCTCTCTCTCTCTCCCACACACTCTCCTCGCTCTCTCTCTCTCTCACACACTCTCCTCTCTCTGTCTCTCTCCCACACACTCTCCTCTCTCTCTCTCTCTCCCACACACTCTCCTCTCTCTCTCTCTCTCCCACACACTCTCCTCTCTCTCTCTCTCCCACACACTCTCCACTCTCTCTCTCTCCCACACACTCTCCTATCTCTCTCTCTCCTACACACTATCCTCTCTCTCTCCCACACACTCTCCTCTCTCTCTCTCTCTCCCACACACGCTCTTCTCACTCTCTCCCACACACTCTCCTCTCTCCCTCACAGTACCCCCTGTCTATCACACACACACGCTCTCCTCTGTCTCTCTCCCACATAGTCTCCTCTCTCTCTCTACCACACACTGTCCTCTCTCTTTTTCGCACACACTCTCATCTCTCTCTATCCCAGACACTCTCCTCTCTCTCTCTCCCACACACTCTCCTCTCTCTCTCTCTGACACACACGCACTCCTCCTTCTCTCTCCCAAACGCTCACCTCTCCTCTCTCTCTCCCACACACTCTCCTCTCTCTCTCTCCCACACACACTCCTCTCTCTCTCTCTCTCCCACACACTCTCCTCTCTCTCTCTCTCCCACACACTCTCCTCTCTCTCTCTCTCTCCCACACACTCTCCTCTCTCTCTCTCTCTCCCACACACTCTCCTCTCTCTCTCTCTATCCCACACACTCTCCTCTCTCTCTCTCTCTCCCACACACTCTCCTCTCTCTCTCTCCCACACACTCTCCTCTCTCTCTCTCTCTCTCCCACACACTCTCCTCTCTCTCTCTCTCTCCCACACTCTCTCCTCTCTCTCTCTCTCTCCCACACACTCTCCTCTCTCTCTCTCTCTCTCCCACACACTCTCCTCTCTCTCTCTCTCTCCCACACACTCTCCTCTCTCTCTCTCTCTCTCCCACACACTCTCCTCTCTCTCTCTCTCCCACACACTCTCCTCTCTCTCTCTCTCTCCAACACACTCTCCTCTCGCTATCTCTCCCATACACTCTCCTCTCTCTATCTTTCCCACACACTCTCTTCTCTCTCTCACTCTCTCGCCCACACACTCTCCTCTCTCTCTATCCCACATACTCTCCTCTATATCCCTCCCACACACTCTCCTCTCTCCCTCTCTGACACACACGCTCTCCTCTCCTCTCCCACACGCTCTCCTCTCCTCTCTCTCTCTCCCACACACTCTCCTTTCATCTCTCTCTCTCCCACACACTCTCCTCTATCTCTCTCTCCCACACACTCTCCTCTCTCTCTCTCTCCCACACACTCTCCTCTCTCTCTGTCTCCCACACACTCTCCTCTCTCTCTCTCCCACACACTCTCCTCTCTCTCTCTCCCACACACTCTCCACTCTCTCTCTCCCACACACTCTCCTATCTCTCTCTCTCCCACACACTCTCCTATCGCTCTCTCTCCCACACACTCTCTTCTCTCTCTCCCATACACTCTCTTCTCTCGCTCTCCCACACACTCTCTTCTCTCTCTCTCCCACACACGCTCTTCTCACTCTCTCACACACACACTCCTCTCTCCCTCACAGTCCCCCCTGTCTCTCACGCACACACGCTCTCCTCTCCCTCTCTCCCACATGCTCTCCTCTGTCTCTCCCACATGCTCGTCTCTCTCTCCTCTCCCACACGCTCTATTCTCTCTTTCCCTCGCACATGCTCTGCTCTCTCTCTCCCTCTAGCACACACTCTAATCTCAATCTCTCTTTCCCAAACACGCTCCTCTCTCTCTCTCTCTCTCTCTCTTTCCCACACACACTCTTTTCTCTCTCTCCCACACACTCTCTTCTCTCGCTCTCCCACACACTCTCTTCTATCCCTCTCCCACACACTCTCCTCTCTCTCTCTCTCCCACACACTCTCTTCTCTCTCTCTCCCACACACTCTCTTCTCTCTCTCTCCCACACACTCTCTTATCTCGCTCTCCCACACACTCTCTTATCTCGCTCTCCCATACACTCTCTTCTCTCGCTCTCCCACACACTCTCTTCTCTCGCTCTCCCACACACTCTCTTCTCTCGCTCTCCCACACACTCTCTTCTCTCGCTCTCCCACACACTCTCTTCTCTCCCTCTCCTACACACTCTCCTCTCCCTCCCACACACTCTCCTCTCTCTCTCTCTCACTCTCCCACGCACTCTCCTCTCTCTCTCTCTCTCCCACACACTCCCCTCTCTCTCTCTCCCACGCACTCTCCTCTCTCTCTCTCTCTCCCACACACTCTCCTCTCTCTCTCTCTCCCACACACTCTCCTCTCTCCCTCTCCCACACACTCTCCTCTCTCTCTCTCTCTCCCACACACTCTCCTCTCTCTCTCTCTCTCCCACACACTCTCCTTTCTCTCTCTCTCTCCCACACACTCTCCTCTCTCTCTCTCTCCCAAACACTCTCCTCGCTCTCTCTCTCTCCCACACACTCTCCTCTCTCTGTCTCTCTCCCACACACTCTCCTCTCTCTCTCTCTCTCCCACACACTCTCCTCTCTCTCTCTCTCTCCCACACACTCTCCTCTCTCTCTCTCACCCTCCCACACACTCTCCTCTCTCTCTCTCTCCCACACACTCTCCTCTCTCTCTCTCTCTCCCACACACTCTCCACTCTCTCTCTCTCCCACACACTCTCCTATCTCTCTCTCTCCTACACACTCTCCTCTCTCTCTCTCCCACACACTCTCCTCTCTCTCTCTCTCTCCCACACACGCTCTTCTCACTCTCTCCCACACACTCTCCTCTCTCCCTCACAGTACCCCCCTGTCTCTCACACACACACGCCCTCCTCTGTCTCTCTCCCACATAGTCTCCTCTCTATCTCTACCACACACTGTCCTCTCTCTTTTTCGCACACACTCTCATCTCTCTCTATCCCAGACACTCTCCTCTCTCTCTCTCCCACACACTCTCCTCTCTCTCTCTCTGACACACACACTCTCCTCCTTCTCTCTCCCAAACGCTCACCTCTCCTCTCTCTCTCCCACACGATCTCCTCTCTCTCTCTCTCCAACACTCTCTCCTGTCTCTCTCTCGCCCACACGCTCTGCTCTCTCTCTCTCCCTCACGCTCTCATCTCTCTCTTCCTCCCTCTCACGCTCTCCTCTCTCACTCTCTCCCTGACGCACTCCTCTCTCTCACTCCCACACGCACTCCTCTCTCTCCCACACACTCTCCTGTCTCTCTCTCCCACACACTCTCTTCTCTCTCTCTCCCACACACTCTCCTCTCTCTCCCTCTCCCACACACTCTCCTCTCTCTTCCTCATACTGTCCCCTGTCTCTCTCACACACACATGCTCTCCTTTCTCTCTCTCCCACATGGTCTCCTCTCTCTCACTCTGTCTCTCCCACACGCTCTCCTCTCTCTCTCTCTCTCTCTCTCTCTCTCTCACGGATGCTCTCCTCTGCTCTCTCTCTCTCCCACATGCTGTCATCTCTCTCTCTCTCTCTCTCCCACACGCTCATCTCACTCCTCTCCCACACGCTCTCCTCTCTCTTTCCCTCCCACAAACTCTCCTCTCTCTCTCTCCCACACACTCTCATCTCTCACTCTACAACACACTCTCCTCTCTCTATCTACAACACACTCTCCTCTCTCTCTCTACAACACACTCTCCTCTCTCTCTCTCCCACACACTCTCTTTTCTCTATCTCTCTGACACACACGCTCTCCTCCTTCTCTCTCCCACAAGCTCTCCTCTCCTCCCTCTTTCTCCCACACGATCTGCTCTCTCTCTCTCTCTCCCACACGATCTCCTCTCTCACTCTCCCACATGCTCTCCCTCTATCTCTCTCTCCCAGACGCACTCCTCTCTCTCTGTCTCCCACATGCTCTCCTCTCTCTCTCTCTCCCCCTCATGCTCTCGTCTCTCCCTCTCTCCCTCTCATGCTCTCCTCTCTCTCTCTCTCTCACTCTCTCTCCTCTCTCTCTCTCCCCTCACGCTCTCCTCTCTCTCTCTCCCACACGCTCGCCTCTCTCTCCCTCTCCCACACGCTCTCCTCTCTCTCTCTCTCAAAGGCTCTCATCTCTCTCTCCCACACGCTCTCCTCTCTCTCTCCCCGACATGCTCTCGTCTCTCTCTCTCTCTGTCCCACACACTCACCTCTCTCTCTCTCTCCCACACACTCACCTCTCTCTCTCTCCCACACACTCTGCTCTCTCTCTCCCTCTCCCACACGCTCTCCTCTCTCTATCTCCCACACACGCTCTTCTCACTCTCTCCCACACACTCTCCTGTCTCCCTCACAGTCCCCCCTGTCTCTCACACACACACGCTCTCCTCTTTCTCTCTCCCACATGCTCGTCCCTCTCTCCTCTCCCACACGCTCTATTCTCTCTTTCTCTCGCACACGCTCTGCTCTCTCTCTCTCCCACACACTCTCCTCTCTCTCTCTCTCTACCACACACGCTCTTCTCACTCTCTCCCACACACTCTCCTCTCTCCCTCACAGTACCCCCTGTCTCTCACACACACACGCTCTCCTCTGTCTCTCTCCCACATAGTCTCCTCTCTCTCTCTCTCTCCCACATGCTCTCCTCTCTCCTCTCCCACACGCTCTATTCTCTCATTCTCTCGCACACGCTCTGCTCTCTCTCTCTCCCTCTAGCACACACTCTAAGCTCAATCTCTCTTTCCCAAACACTCTCCTCTCTCTCTCTCTCTTTCCCACACACTCTCCTCTCTCTCACTCGCTTTTTCCCACACACTCTCTTCTCTCTCTCTCCCACACACTTTCTTCTCTCTCTCTCCCACACACTCTCTTATCTCGCTCTCCCACACACTCTCTTATCTCGCTCTCCCATACACTCTCTTCTCTCGCTGTCCCACACACTCTCTTCTCTTGCTCTCCCACACACTCTCTTCTCTCGCTCTCCCCACAAACTCTCTTCTCTCGCTCTCCCACACACTCTCTTCTCTCCCTCTCCTACACACTCTCCTCTCCCTCCCACACACTCTCCTCTCTCTCTCCATCTCTCTCTCCCACACACTCTCCTCTCTCTCTCTCTCTCCCACACACTCTCCTCTCTCTCTCTCCCACGCACTCTCCTCTCTCTCTCTCTCTCCCACACACTCTCCTCTCTCTCTCTCTCCCACACACTCTCCTCTCTCTATCTCTCCCACACACTCTCTTCTCTCTCTCAGTCCCACATGCTCTCTTCTCTCTCTCTCACACGCTCTCCTCTCTCTCTCCCACACACTCTCCTCTCTCTCTCTCTCCCACACACTCTCCTCTCTCTCTCTCTCTCTCCCACACACTCTCCTCTCCCTCTCTCTCCCACACACTCTCCTCTCTCTCTCTCTCTCCCACACACTCTCCTCTCTCTCTCTCCCACACACTCTCCTCTCTCTCTCTCCCACACACTGTCCTCTCGCTATGTCTCCCACACACACTCCTCTCTCTCTCTCTCTCTCACACACTCTCCTCTCTCTCTCTCTCCCACACACTCTCCCCCTCTCTCTCTCTCTCACACACACTCTCCTCTTTCTCTCTCTCCCACACACTCTCCTCTCTCTCTCTCTCTCCCACACACTCTCCTCTCTCTCTCTCCCACACACTGCCCTCTCGCTATCTATCCCATACACTCTCCTCTCTCTATCTCTCCCACACACTCTCTCTCTCTCTCACTCTCTCGCCCACACACTCTCCTCTCTCTCTATCCCACATATTCTCCTCTATATCCCTCCCACACACTCTCCTCTCTCTCCCTCTCTGACACACACGCTCTCCTCTCCTCTCCCACACGCTCTCCTCTCCTCTCTCTCCCACACAATCTCCTCTCTC
>JANJGN010002101.1:0-87336 GCA_026770705.1 Isurus oxyrinchus
GGAGGCAAACAGTTATAAATAGAGTGGAACCGAGGCAAACAGAGTTAAACAGAGTTAAACAGAGGTAAAGAGAGATGAGCAGAGTTAAACAAAGTTAAACATAGGCAAGCAGAGTTCAACAGAGTTAAATAGAGTTAAACAGAGGGAAACAGATGGGAAACTGAGTGAAACAGAGTAAAACAGAGGCAAACCGAGTTAAACAGCGTTAAAGAGAGGTAAAGAGAGACGAGCAGAGTTTAAACAGAGTTGAACATTGGCAAGCAGAGTTCAACAGAGTTAAACAGAGTTAAACAGAGGCAAACAGATGGAAACTGAGTGAACCAGAGTTAAACAGATGTATACAGAGTTAAACAGAGTTGGACAGAGGCAAAAAGAGGTAAACAGAGTTCAACAGAGGCAAACAGTGTTCAATAGAGTGAAACAGAGGCATACAGAGTTAAACAGAGTTAAACAGAGTTGAACAGAAGGCAAACAGATTTAAACAGAGTTAAGCAGAATCAAACAAAGTGAAATAGAGTAAAACAGAGGTATACAGAGTTAAACAGGTTAAAACAGAGGCAAACAGAGTTAAACAGAGTTAAACAGAGTTACATAGAGGTAAAGAGAGACGAACAGAGTTAAACAGAGTTAAACAGAGGAAACAGATGGAAACTGAGTGAAACAGAGTAAAACCGAGGCAAACAGAGTTAAACAGCGTTAAACAGAGGCAAACAGAGTTAAATAGAGTTAAACAGAGGCCAACGGAGTTAAACAGAAGTAAACAGAGTTCAACAGAGTTAAAACAGAGATAAACAGATGGAAACCGAGTGAAACAGAGTTAAACAGGGGCTATACAGAGTTTAAACAGAGTTGAACAGATGCAAACAGAGTTAAATAGACTGAAACAGAGGCAAACAGAGTTGAACAGATATAAACAGAGTTCAACAGAGTTAAGCACAGGTAAACAGAGTGAAACAGAGTGAAACCGAGGCAAACAGCGGTTAAATAGAGTTGAACAGAGGTAAACAGAGTTAAAACAGAGTTAAACAGAGTTAAATAGAGGAAAAGAGAGGCGAACAGAGTTAAACAGAGTTAAACTTAGGCAAACAGAGGTAAACAGAGTTGAACAGAGGCAAACAGAGTTAAACAGAGTTAAACAGAGGCAAACGAGTGAAACAGTGTTAAAGAGAAATAACAGACGTAAGCAGAGGCAAACAGAGTTAAACAGAGTTTAAACAGAGTTAAACAGAGGCAAACAGAGTGAAACAGTGTTAAAGAGAGTCAAACAGAGGTAAACGAGGCAAAGAGGGTAAACAGAGTTTAAACAGAGTTGAACAGAGGCAAACAGAGTTAAACAGAGTTAAACAGATGCAAACAGAGTGAAACAGAGTAAAACAGAGGTAACAGAGTTAAACAGAGTTAAACAGAGGCAAACAGATTTAAACAGAGTTAACAGATGTAAAGAGAGATGAACAGAGTTAAACAGAGGTTAAACATAGGCAAGCAGAGTTCAACAGAGTTAAATAGAATTAAACAGAGGGAAACAGATGGAAACTGAGTGAAACAGAGTTAAACAGAGGCAAACCGAGTTAAACAGCGTTTAAAGAGAGGCAAGCAGAGTTAAATAGAGTTAAACAGAGTAAACAGAGGCAAACAGAAGTAAACAGAGTTCAACAGAGTTAAACAGAGTTGAACAGATGCAAACAGAGTTAAATAGACTGAAACAGAGGCAAACAGAGTTTAACAGAGATAAACAGATTTCAACAGAGTTAAACACAGGTAAACAGAGTGCAACAGAATGAAACAGTGTTAAACCCGAGGCAAACAGTTTTAAATAGAGTTGAACAGAGGGCAAACAGAGTTAAACAGAGTTTAACAGTGGCAAACAGAGTTAAACAGAGTTCAACAGACTTAAACACAGGTAAACAGAGTGAAAACAGAGTTTAAACCGAGGCAAACAGAGTTAAATAGAGTTGAACAGAGGCAAAACAGAGTTAAACAGATTTAAACAGAGTTACACAGAGGTAAAGAGAGATGAACAGAGTTAAACAGAGTTAAACAATAGGCAAGCAGAGTTCAACAGAGTTCAACAGAGTTAAACAGAGTTAAAACAGAGGGAAACAGATGGAAACTGAGTGAAATAGAGTAAATCCGAGGCAAACAGAGTTAAACAGCGTTAAACAGAGGCAAACAGAGTTAAGTAGAGTTAAACAGAGGTAAACAGAGTTAAACAGAAGTAAACAGAGTTCAACTGAGTTTAAACAGAGTTAAACAGATGGAACCTGAGTGAAATGAGTTAAACAGGGGCATACAGAGTTAAACAGAGTTGAACAGATGCAAACAGTGTTTAAATAGACTGAAACAGAGGCACACAGAGTTGAACAGAGATAAACAGAGTTTCAACCGAGTTAAAGACAGGTAAACAGAGTGAAACAGAATGAAACAGTGTTAAACCGAGGCAAACAGTTATAAATAGAGTGGAACCGAGGCAAACAGAGTTAAACAGAGTTAAACAGAAGGTAAAAGAGAGATGAGCAGAGTTAAACAAAGTTAAACAAGGCAAGCAGAGTTCAACAGAGTTAAATAGAGTGAAACAGAGGGAAACAGATGGAAACTGAGTGAAACAGAGTAAAACAGAGGCAAACCGAGTTAAAACAGCGTTAAAGAGAGGTAAAGAGAGACGAGCAGAGTTAAACAGAGTTGAACATTGGCAAGCAGAGTTCAACAGAGTTAAACAGAGTTAAACAGAGGCAAACAGATGGAAACTGAGTGAACCAGAGTTAAAACAGATGTATACAGAGTTAAACGAGTTTGGACAGAGGCAAAAAGAGGTAAACAGAGTTCAACAGAGGCAAACAGTGTTCAATAGAGTGAAACAGAGGCATACAGAGTTAAACAGAGTTAAACAGAGTTGAACAGAGGCAAACAGATTTAAACAGAGTTAAGCAGAATCAAACAAAGGGAAATAGAGTAAAACAGAGGTATAACAGAGTTAAACAGGTTTAAACAGAGGCAAACAGAGTTAAACAGAGTTAAACAGAGTTACATAGAGGTAAAGAGAGACGAACAGAGTTAAACAGAGTTAAACAGAGGGAAACAGTTGGAAACTGAGTGAAACAGAGTAAAACCGAGGCAAACAGAGTTAAACAGCGTTAAAACAGAGGCAAACAGAGTTAAATAGAGTTAAACAGAGGCCAACGGAGTTAAACAGAAGTAAACAGAGTTCAACAGAGTTAAACAGAGATAAACAGATGGAAACCGAGTGAAACAGAGTTAAACAGGGGCATACAGAGTTAAACAGAGTTGAACAGATGCAAACAGAGTTAAATAGACTGAAACAGAGGCAAACAGAGTTGAACAGATATAAACAGAGTTCAACAGAGTTAAGCACAGGTAAACAGAGTGAAACAGAGTGAAACCGAGGCAAACAGAGTTAAATAGAGTTGAACAGAGGTAAACAGAGTTAAACAGAGTTAAAACAGAGTTAAATAGAGGAAAAGAGAGGCGAACAGAGTTAAACAGAGTTAAACTTAGGCAAACAGAGGTAAACAGAGTTGAAACAGAGGCAAACAGAGTTAAACAGAGTTAAACAGAGGCAAACAGAGTGAAACAGTGTTAAAGAGAAATAACAGACGTAAGCAGAGGCAAACAGAGTTAAACAGAGTTAAACAGAGTTAAACAGAGGCAAACAGAGTGAAACAGTGTTAAAGAGGAGTCAAACAGAGGTAAACAGAGGCAAAGAGTTAAACAGAGTTAAACAGAGTTGAACAGAGGCAAACAGAGTTAAACAGAGTTAAACAGATGCAAACAGAGTGAAACAGAGTAAAACAGAGGTATACAGAGTTAAACAGAGTTGAACAGATTTAAACAGAGGCAAACAGAGTTAAATGGTGTTCAGCAGAGGCAAACAGAGTTAAATAGAGTTAAATGGAGGCAAACTGAGTTAAACAGAATTAAACTGAGGCAAACAGATTTAAACAGAGATGAACAGAGGCAAACAGCTCTAAACAGAGTTAAACAGGGGCAAACATGTTTAAACAGATTTAAACAGAGGCAAACAGAGTTGCACAGAGTTAAAAGAAGCATACAGAGTTACAGAGAGTTAAACAGAGGTAAAGAGAGACGAACAGAATTAAACTGAGTTAAACATAGGCAAGCAGAGATCAACAGACTTAAACAGAGGGAAACAGATGGAAACTGAGCGAAACAGAGTTATGCCGAGGCAAACAGAATTAAACAGCGTTAAACAGAGGCAAACAGAGTTAAATAGTGTTAAACAGAGGCAAACGGAGTTAAACAGAAGTAAACAGAGTTCTACAGAGTTAAACAGAGTTACACAGATGAAACTGAGTGAAACAGAGTTTAAACAGGGGCATACAGAGTTAAACAGAGTTGAACAGATGCAAACAGAGTTAAATAGATTGAAACAGAGGCAAACAGAGTTGAACAGAGATAAACAGAGTTCAACAGACTTAAACACAGGTAAACAGAGTGAAACAGAGTTAAACCGAGGCAAACAGAGTTAAATAGAGTTTGAACAGAGGCAAACAGAGTTAAACAGATTTAAACAGAGTTACACAGAGGTAAAGAGAGATGAACAGAGTTAAACAGAGTTAAACATAGGCAAGCAGAGTTCAACAGAGTTAAATAGAGTTAACAGAGGGAAACAGATGGAAACTGAGTGAAACAGAGTAAACAGAGGAAAACCGAGTTAAACAGCGTTAAAGAGAGGCAAGCAGAGTTAAATAGAGTTAAACAGAGGCAAACAGACTTAACAAGAATTAAACAGAGTCCAACAGAGTTAAACAGAGTTAAACAGAGGCAAACAGATGGAAACCGAGTGAACCAGAGTTAAACAGAGGTCACAGAGTTACACAGAGTTGAACAGAGGCAAAAAGAGGTAAACAGAGATTCAACAGAGGCAAACAGTGTTCAGTAGAGTTAAACTGAGGCGTACAGAGTTAAACAGAGTTAAACAGAGGAAATCAGAGTTAAACAGATTTAAACAGTGGCAAACAGAGTTAAATAGATTGAAACAGAGGCAAACAGAGTTCAACAGCGTTAAAAGAGGCATACAGAGTTTAGCAGAGGTAAACAGAGGCAAACAGAGTTAAACAACGTTAAACAGAGGCAAACAGAGTTAAACAGTGGCAAACAGAGTTAAACAGATTTAAACAGAGGCAAACAGAGTTTTAACATTTTAAAGAGAGGCAAGCAGAGTTAAACAGAGTTTAAACAGAGGCAAACAGAGTTAAACAGTATTAAACAGAGTACAACAGAGTAAAACAGAGTTAAACACACGCAAACAGATTTGAAACTGAGTGAAACAGAGTTAAACAGAGGCATACAGAGTTAAACAGAGTTGAACAGAGGCACAAAGAGGTAAACAGAGTTCCAAAGAGGCAAACAGTGTTCAATAGAGTGAAACAGAGGCATACAGAGTTAAACAGAGTTAAACAGAGAAGAGCTGAGGCAGAGTTAAACAGAGTTAAACAGATGCAAACAGAGTGAAACAGAGTAAAACAGATGTATACAGAGTTAAACAGGGTTAAACAGAGTTAAACAGAGGCAAACAGAGTTAAACAGAGTTAAACAGAGGTAAAGAGAGATGAACAGAGTTAAACAGAGTTAAACATAGGCAAGCAGAGTTCAACAGAGTTAAATAGAATTAAACAGAGGGAAACAGATGGAAACTGAGTGAAACAGAGTTAAACAGAGGCAAACCGAGTTAAACAGCGTTAAAAAGAGGCAAGCAGAGTTAAATAGAGTTAAACAGAGTTTAAACAGAGGCAAACAGAAGTAAACAGAGTTCAACAGAGTTAAACAGAGTTGAACAGATGCAAACAGAGTTAAATAGACTGAAACAGAGGCAAACAGAGTTTAACAGAGATAAAGAGATTTCAACAGAGTTAAACACAGGTAAACAGAGTGAAACAGAATGAAACAGTGTTAAACAGAGGCAAACAGTTTTAAATAGAGTTGAACAGAGGCAAACAGAGGTTAAACAGAATTTAACAGTGGCAAACAGAGTTAAACAGAGTTAAACAGAGGTAAAGAGAGATGAACAGAGTTAAACAGAGTTAAACATAGGCAAGCAGAGTTCAACAGAGTTCAACAGAGTTAAACAGAGTTAAACAGAGGGAAACAGATGGAAACTGAGTGAAATAGAGTAAATCCGAGGCAAACAGAGTTAAACAGCGTTAAACAGAGGCAAACAGAGTTAAGTAGAGTTAAACAGAGGTAAACGGAGTTAAACAGAAGTAAACAGAGTTCAACAGAGTTAAACAGAGTTAAACAGATGGAAATTGAGTGAAACTGAGTTAAACAGGGCATACAGAGTTAAACAGAGTTGAACAGATGCAAACAGTGTTAAATAGACTGAAACAGAGGCACACAGAGTTGAACAGAGATAAACAGAGTTCAACCGAGTTAAACACAGGTAAACAGAGTGAAACAGAATGAAACAGTGTTAAACCGAGGCAAACAGTTATAAATAGAGTTGAACCGAGGCAAACAGAGTTAAACAGAGTTTAAACAGAGGTAAAGAGAGATGAGCAGAGTTAAACAAAGTTAAACATAGGCAAGCAGAGTTCAACAGAGTTAAATAGAGTTAAACAGAGGGAGACAGATGGAAACTGAGTGAAACAGAGTAAAACAGAGGCAAACCGAGTTAAACAGCGTTGAAGAGAGGTAAAGAGAGACGAACAGAGTTAAACAGAGTTTGAACATTGGCAAACAGATGGAAACTGAGTGAACCAGAGTTAAACAGATGTATACAGAGTTAAACAGAGTTGAACAGAGGCAAAAAGAGTGTAAACAGAGTTCAACAGAGGCAAACAGTGTTCAATAGAGTGAAGCAGAGGCATACAGAGTTAAACAGAGTTAAAACAGAGTTGAACAGAGGCAAACAGATTTAAACAGAGTTAAGCAGAATCAAACAAGTGAAATAGAGTAAAACAGAGGTATACAGAGTTAAACAGATTTAAACAGAGGCAAACAGAGTTAAACCGAGTTAAACAGAGTTAAATAGAGGTAAAGAGAGACGAACAGAGGTAAACAGAGTTAAACAGAGGGAAACCAGATGGAAACTGAGTGAAACAGAGTAAAACCGAGGCAAACAGATTTAAACAGCGTTAAACAGAGGCAAACAGAGTTAAATAGAGTTAAACAGAGGCCAACGGAGTTAAACAGAAGTAAACAGAGTTCAACAGAGTTAAACAGAGATAAACAGATGGAAACCGAGTGAAACAGGGGCATACAGAGTTAAACAGAGTTGAACAGATGCTAACAGAGTTAAATAGACTGAAACAGAGGCAAACAGAGTTGAACAGATATAAACAGAGTTCAACAGAGTTAAGCACAGGTAAACAGAGTGAAACAGAGTGAAACCGAGGCAAACAGAGTTAAATAGAGTTGAACAGAGGGTAAACAGAGTTAAACAGAGTTAAACAGAGTTAAACAGAGGAAAAGAGAGGCGAACAGATTTAAACAGAGTTAAACTTAGGCAAACAGAGGTAAACAGAGTTGAACAGAGGCAAACAGAGTTAAACAGAGTTAAACAGAGGCAAACAGAGTGAAACAGTGTTAAAGAGAAATAACAGACGTAAGCAGAGGCAAACAGAGTTAAACAGAGTTAAACAGAGGCAAACAGAGTGAAACAGAGTAAAACAGAGGTATACAGAGTTTAAACAGAGTTGAACAGATTTAAACAGAGGCAAACAGAGTTAAATGGTGTTCAGCAGAGGCAAACAGAGTTAAATAGAGTTAAATGGAGGCAAACTGAGTTAAACAGAATTAAACTGAGGCAAACAGATTTAAACAGAGATGGACAGAGGCAAACAGATCTAAACAGAGTTAAACAGGGGCAAACATGTTTAAACAGATTTAAACAGAGGCAAACAGAGTTGCACAGAGTTAAAAGAAGCATACAGAGTTAAAGAGAGTTAAACAGAGGAAAAGAGAGACGAACAGAGTTTAAACAGAGTTAAACATAGGCAAGCAGAGATCAACAGACTTAAACAGAGGGAAACAGATGGAAACTGAGCGAAACAGAGTTATGCCGAGGCAAACAGAATTAAACAGCGTTAAACAGAGGCAAACAGAGTTAAATAGTGTTAAACAGAGGCAAACGGAGTTAAACAGAATTAAACAGAGTTCTACAAAGTTAAACAGAGTTAAACAGAGGCAAACAGAGTTAAACAGTATTAAACAGAGTCCAACAGAGTTAAACAGAGTTAAACACAGGCAAACAGATGGAAACTGAATGAAACAGAGTTAAACAGAGGCATACAGAGGTTAAACAGAGTTGAACAGAGGCACAAAGAGGTAAACAGAGTTTCAAAGAGGCAAACAGTGTTCAATAGAGTGAAACAGAAGCATACAGAATTAAACAGAGTTAAACAGAGTTGAGCAGAGGCAGAGTTAAACACAGTTTAACAGATGCAAACAGAGTGAAACAGAGTAAAACAGAGTATACAGAGTTAAACAGAGTTAAACAGAGTTAAACAGAGTCAAACAGAGTTAAACAGAGTTGAAGAGAGGCAAACAGAGTTAAACAGAGTTAAACAGAGGCAAACAGAGTTAAACAGAGGTAAAGAGAGACGAACAGAGTTAAACAGAGTTAAACATAGGCAAGCAGAGATCAACAGAGTTAAACAGAGGGAAACAGATGGAAACTGAGCGAAACAGAGTTATGCCGAGGCAAACAGAATTAAACAGCGTTAAACAGAGGCAAACAGAGTTAAATAGTGTTAAACAGAGGCAAACGGAGTTAAACAGAAGTAAACAGAGTTCTACAGAGTTAAACAGAGTTACACAGATGGAAACTGAGTGAAACAGAGTTAAACAGGAGCATACAGAGTTAAACAGAGTTGAACAGATGCAAACAGTGTTAAATAGATTGAAACAGAGGCAAACAGAGTTGAACAGAGATAAACAGAGTTCAACAGAGTTAAACACAGGTAAACAGAGTGAAACAGAGTTAAACCGAGGCAAACAGAGTTAAATAGAGTTGAACAGAGGCAAACAGAGTTAAACAGAGTTAAACAGTGGCAAACAGAGTTAAACAGATTTAAACAGAGTTACACAGAGGTAAAGAGAGATGAACAGAGTTAAACAGAGTTAAACATAGGCAAGCAGAGTTCAACAGAGTTAAATAGAGTTAAACAGAGGGAAACAGATGGAAACTGAGTGAAACAGAGTTAAACAGAGGAAAACCGAGTTAAACAGCGTTAAAGAGAGGCAAGCAGAGTGAAATAGAGTTAAACAGAGGCAAACAGACTTAACCAGAATTAAACAGAGTCCAACAGAGTTAAACAGAGGCAAACAGATGGAAACCGAGTGAACCAGAGTTAAACAGAGGTACACAGAGTTAAACAGAGGCAAAAAGAGGTAAACAGAGTTCAACAGAAGCAAACAGTGTTCAGTAGAGTTAAACTGAGGCATACAGAGTTAAACAGAGTTAAACAGAGGAAATCAGAGTTAAACAGATTTAAACAGTGGCAAACAGAGTTAAATAGATTGAAACAGAGGCAAACAGAGTTCAACAGAGTTAGAAGAGGCATACAGAGTTTAGCAGAGGTAAACAGAGGCAAACAGAGTTAAACAACGTTAAACAGAGGCAAAGAGAGTTAAGTAGAGTTAAACAGTGGCAAACAGAGTTAAACAGAATTAAACAGAGGCAAACAGAGTTTAACAGTTTAAAGAGAGGCAAGCAGAGTTAAACAGAGTTAAACAGAGGCAAACAGAGTTAAACAGTATTAAACAGAGTCCAACAGAGTTAAACAGAGTTAAACACAGGCAAACAGATGGAAACTGAATGAAACAGAGTTAAACAGAGGCATACAGAGTTAAATAGAGTTGAACAGAGGCACAAAGAGGTAAACAGAGTTTCAGAGAGGCAAACAGTGTTCAATAGAGTGAAACAGAGGCATACAGAGTTAAACAGAGTTAAACAGAGTTGAACAGAGGCAGAGTTAAACAGATTTAAACAGATGCAAACAGAGTGAAACAGAGTAAAACAGAGGTATACAGAGTTAAACAGAGTTAAACAGAGTTAAACAGAGGCAAACAGAGTTAAACAGATGTAAAGAGAGATGAACAGAGTTAAACAGAGTTAAACATAGGCAAGCAGAGTTCAACAGAGTTAAATAGAATTAAACAGAGGGAAACAGATGGAAACTGAGTGAAACAGAGTTAAACAGAGGCAAACCGAGTTAAACAGCGTTAAAGAGAGGCAAGCAGAGTTAAATAGAGTTAAACAGAGTTAAAAAGAGGCAAACAGAAGTAAACAAAGTTCAACAGAGTTAAACAGAGTTGAACAGATGCAAACAGAGTTAAATAGACTGAAACAGAGGCAAACAGAGTTGGACAGAGATAAACAGAGTTCAACAGAGTTAAACACAGGTAAACAGAGTTAAACCGAGGCAAACAGTTTTAAATAGAGTTGAACAGAGGCAAACAGAGTTAAACAGAGTTTAACAGTGGCAAACAGAGTTAAACAGAGTTAAACAGAGGTAAAGAGAGATGAACAGATTTAAACAGAGTTAAACATAGGCAAGCAGAGTTCAACAGAGTTAAACAGAGTTAAACAGAGGGAAACAGATGGAAACTGAGTGAAATAGAGTAAATCCGAGGCAAACAGAGTTAAACAGCGTTAAACAGAGGCAAACAGAGTTAAGTAGAGTTAAACAGAGGTAAACGGACTTAAACAGAAGTAAACAGAGTTCAACAGAGTTAAACAGAGTTAAACAGATGGAAACTGAGTGAAACTGAGTTAAACAGGGGCATACAGAGTTAAACAGAGTTGATCAGATGCAAACAGTGTTAAATAGACTGAAACGGAGGCACACAGAGTTGAACAGAGATAAACAGAGTTAAACAGAGGGAAACAGATGGAAACTGAGTGAAATAGAGTAAATCCGAGGCAAACAGAGTTAAACAGCGTTAAACAGAGGCAAGCAGAGTTAAATAGAGTTAAACAGAGGCAAACGGATTTAAACAGAAGTAAACAGAGTTCAACACAGGTAAACAGAGTGAAACAGAATGAAACAGTGTTAAACCGAGGCAAACAGTTTTAAATAGAGTTGAACCGAGGCAAACAGAGTTACACAGAGTTAAACAGTGTTAAACAGAGGTAAAGAGAGATGAGCAGAGTTAAACAAAGTTAAACATCGGCAAGCAGAGTTCAACAGAGTTAAATAGAGTTAAACAGAGGGAAACAGATAGAAACTGAGTGAAACAGAGCAAAACAGAGGCAAACAGAGTTAAACAGCGTTAAACAGAGGCAAACAGAGTTAAATAGAGTTAAACAGAGGCAAACGGATTTAAACAGAAGTAAACAGAGTTCAACACAGGTAAACAGAGTGAAACAGAATGAAACAGTGTTAAACCGAGGCAAACAGTTTTAAATAGAGTTGAACCGAGGCAAACAGAGTTAAACAGAGTTAAACAGTGTTAAACAGAGGTAAAGAGAGATGAGCAGAGTTAAACAAAGTTAAACATCGGCAAGCAGAGTTCAACAGAGTTAAATAGAGTTAAACAGAGGGAAACAGATAGAAACTGAGTGAAACAGAGTAAAACAGAGGCAAACCGAGTTAAACAGCGTTAAAGAGAGGTAAAGAGAGACGAACAGAGTTAAACAGAGTTGAACATTGGCAAGCAGAGTTCAACAGAGTTAAACAGAGTTAAACAGAGGGAAACAGATGGAAACTGAGTGAAATAGAGTAAATCCGAGGCAAACAGAGTTAAACAGCGTTAAAACAGAGGCAAACAGAGTTAAATAGAGTTAAACAGAGGCAAACGGATTTAAACAGAAGTAAACAGAGTTCAACAGAGTTAAACAGAGTTAAACAGATGGAAACTGAGTGAAACAGAGTTAGACAGGGGCATACAGAGTTAAACAGATGCAAACAGAGTTAAATAGAGTTAAACAGAGGCAAACAGACTTAACCAGAATTAAACAGAGTCCAACAGAGTTAAACAGAGTTAAACAGAGGCAAACAGATGGAAACTGAGTGAACCAGAGTTAAACAGAGGCATACAGAGTTAAACAGAGTTGAACAGATGCAAACAGTGTTAAATAGACTGAAACAGAGGCACACAGAGTTGAACAGAGATAAACAGAGTTAAACAGAGGGAAACAGATGGAAACTGAGTGAAATAGAGTAAATCCGAGGCAAACAGAGTTAAACAGCGTTAAAGAGAGGCAAGCAGAGTGAAATAGAGTTAAACAGAGGCAAACAGACTTAACCAGAATTAAACAGAGTCCAACAGAGTTAAACAGAGTTAAACAGAGGCAAACAGATGGAAACCGAGTGAACCAGAGTTAAACAGAGGTACACAGAGTTAAACAGAGGCAAAAAGAGGTAAACAGAGTTCAACAGAGGCAAACAGTGTTCAGTAGAGTTAAACTGAGGCATACAGAGTTAAACAGAGTTAAACAGAGGAAATCAGAGTTAAACAGATTTAAACAGTGGCAAACAGAGTTAAATAGATTGAAACAGAGGCAAACAGAGTTCAACAGAGTTAGAAGAGGCATACAGAGTTTAGCAGAGGTAAACAGAGGCAAACAGAGTTAAACAACGTTAAACAGAGGCAAAGAGAGTTAAGTAGAGTTAAACAGTGGCAAACAGAGTTAAACAGAATTAAACAGAGGCAAACAGAGTTTAACAGTTTAAAGAGAGGCAAGCAGAGTTAAACAGAGTTAAACAGAGGCAAACAGAGTTAAACAGTATTAAACAGAGTCCAACAGAGTTAAACAGAGTTAAACACAGGCAAACAGATGGAAACTGAATGAAACAGAGTTAAACAGAGGCATACAGAGTTAAATAGAGTTGAACAGAGGCACAAAGAGGTAAACAGAGTTTCAGAGAGGCAAACAGTGTTCAATAGAGTGAAACAGAGGCATACAGAGTTAAACAGAGTTAAACAGAGTTGAACAGAGGCAGAGTTAAACAGATTTAAACAGATGCAAACAGAGTGAAACAGAGTAAAACAGAGGTATACAGAGTTAAACAGAGTTAAACAGAGTTAAACAGAGGCAAACAGAGTTAAACAGATGTAAAGAGAGATGAACAGAGTTAAACAGAGTTAAACATAGGCAAGCAGAGTTCAACAGAGTTAAATAGAATTAAACAGAGGGAAACAGATGGAAACTGAGTGAAACAGAGTTAAACAGAGGCAAACCGAGTTAAACAGCGTTAAAGAGAGGCAAGCAGAGTTAAATAGAGTTAAACGGAGTTAAACAGAGGCAAACAGAAGTAAACAAAGTTCAACAGAGTTAAACAGAGTTGAACAGATGCAAACAGAGTTAAATAGACTGAAACAGAGGCAAACAGAGTTGGACAGAGATAAACAGAGTTCAACAGAGTTAAACACAGGTAAACAGAGTGAAACAGAATGAAACAGTGTTAAACCGAGGCAAACAGTTTTAAATAGAGTTGAACAGAGGCAAACAGAGTTAAACAGAGTTTAACAGTGGCAAACAGAGTTAAACAGAGTTAAACAGAGGTAAAGAGAGATGAACAGATTTAAACAGAGTTAAACATAGGCAAGCAGAGTTCAACAGAGTTAAACAGAGTTAAACAGAGGGAAACAGATGGAAACTGAGTGAAATAGAGTAAATCCGAGGCAAACAGAGTTAAACAGCGTTAAACAGAGGCAAAGAGAGTTAAGTAGAGTTAAACAGAGGTAAACGGACTTAAACAGAAGTAAACAGAGTTCAACAGATGGAAACTGAGTGAAACTGAGTTAAACAGGGGCATACAGAGTTAAACAGAGTTGAACAGATGCAAACAGTGTTAAATAGACTGAAACGGAGGCACACAGAGTTGAACAGAGATAAACAGAGTTAAACAGAGGGAAACAGATGGAAACTGAGTGAAATAGAGTAAATCCGAGGCAAACAGAGTTAAACAGCGTTAAACAGAGGCAAGCAGAGTTAAATAGAGTTAAACAGAGGCAAACGGATTTAAACAGAAGTAAACAGAGTTCAACACAGGTAAACAGAGTGAAACAGAATGAAACAGTGTTAAACCGAGGCAAACAGTTTTAAATAGAGTTGAACCGAGGCAAACAGAGTTACACAGAGTTAAACAGTGTTAAACAGAGGTAAAGAGAGATGAGCAGAGTTAAACAAAGTTAAACATCGGCAAGCAGAGTTCAACAGAGTTAAATAGAGTTAAACAGAGGGAAACAGATAGAAACTGAGTGAAACAGAGTAAAACAGAGGCAAACAGAGTTAAACAGCGTTAAACAGAGGCAAACAGAGTTAAATAGAGTTAAACAGAGGCAAACGGATTTAAACAGAAGTAAACAGAGTTCAACACAGGTAAACAGAGTGAAACAGAATGAAACAGTGTTAAACCGAGGCAAACAGTTTTAAATAGAGTTGAACCGAGGCAAACAGAGTTAAACAGAGTTAAACAGTGTTAAACAGAGGTAAAGAGAGATGAGCAGAGTTAAACAAAGTTAAACATCGGCAAGCAGAGTTCAACAGAGTTAAATAGAGTTAAACAGAGGGAAACAGATAGAAACTGAGTGAAACAGAGTAAAACAGAGGCAAACCGAGTTAAACAGCGTTAAAGAGAGGTAAAGAGAGACGAACAGAGTTAAACAGAGTTGAACATTGGCAAGCAGAGTTCAACAGAGTTAAACAGAGTTAAACAGAGGGAAACAGATGGAAACTGAGTGAAATAGAGTAAATCCGAGGCAAACAGAGTTAAACAGCGTTAAACAGAGGCAAACAGAGTTAAATAGAGTTAAACAGAGGCAAACGGATTTAAACAGAAGTAAACAGAGTTCAACAGAGTTAAACAGAGTTAAACAGATGGAAACTGAGTGAAACAGAGTTAGACAGGGGCATACAGAGTTAAACAGATGCAAACAGAGTTAAATAGAGTTAAACAGAGGCAAACAGACTTAACCAGAATTAAACAGAGTCCAACAGAGTTAAACAGAGTTAAACAGAGGCAAACAGATGGAAACTGAGTGAACCAGAGTTAAACAGAGGCATACAGAGTTAAACAGAGTTGAACAGATGCAAACAGTGTTAAATAGACTGAAACAGAGGCACACAGAGTTGAACAGAGATAAACAGAGTTAAACAGAGGGAAACAGATGGAAACTGAGTGAAATAGAGTAAATCCGAGGCAAACAGAGTTAAACAGCGTTAAACAGAGGCAAACAGAGTTAAATAGAGTTAAACAGAGGCAAACGGATTTAAACAGAAGTAAACAGAGTTCAACACAGGTAAACAGAGTGAAACAGAATGAAACAGTGTTAAACCGAGGCAAACAGTTTTAAATAGAGTTGAACCGAGGCAAACAGAGTTAAACAGAGTTAAACAGTGTTAAACAGAGGTAAAGAGAGATGAGCAGAGTTAAACAAAGTTAAACATCGGCAAGCAGAGTTCAACAGAGTTAAATAGAGTTAAACAGAGGGAAACAGATAGAAACTGAGTGAAACAGAGTAAAACAGAGGCAAACCGAGTTAAACAGCGTTAAAGAGAGGTAAAGAGAGACGAACAGAGTTAAACAGAGTTGAACATTGGCAAGCAGAGTTCAACAGAGTTAAACAGAGTTAAACAGAGGGAAACAGATGGAAACTGAGTGAAATAGAGTAAATCCGAGGCAAACAGAGTTAAACAGCGTTAAACAGAGGCAAACAGAGTTAAGTAGAGTTAAACAGAGGTAAACGGACTTAAACAGAAGTAAACAGAGTTCAACAGAGTTAAACAGAGTTAAACAGATGGAAACTGAGTGAAACTGAGTTAAACAGGGGCATACAGAGTTAAACAGAGTTGAACAGATGCAAACAGTGTTAAATAGACTGAAACAGAGGCACACAGAGTTGAACAGAGATAAACAAAGTTAAACAGAGGGAAACAGATGGAAACTGAGTGAAATAGAGTAAATCCGAGGCAAACAGAGTTAAACAGCGTTAAACAGAGGCAAACGGAGTTAAATAGAGTTAAACAGAGGCAAACGGATTTAAACAGAAGTAAACAGAGTTCAACACAGGTAAACAGAGTGAAACAGAATGAAACAGTGTTAAACCGAGGCAAACAGTTTTAAATAGAGTTGAACCGAGGCAAACAGAGTTAAACAGAGTTAAACAGTGTTAAACAGAGGTAAAGAGAGATGAGCAGAGTTAAACAAAGTTAAACATCGGCAAGCAGAGTTCAACAGAGTTAAATAGAGTTAAACAGAGGGAAACAGATAGAAACTGAGTGAAACAGAGTAAAACAGAGGCAAACCGAGTTAAACAGCGTTAAAGAGAGGTAAAGAGAGACGAACAGAGTTAAACAGAGTTGAACATTGGCAAGCAGAGTTCAACAGAGTTAAACAGAGTTAAACAGAGGGAAACAGATGAAAACTGAGTGAAATAGAGTAAATCCGAGGCAAACAGAGTTAAACAGCGTTAAACAGAGGCAAACAGAGTTAAATAGAGTTAAACAGAGGCAAACGGATTTAAACAGAAGTAAACAGAGTTCAACAGAGTTAAACAGAGTTAAACAGATGGAAACTGAGTGAAACAGAGTTAGACAGGGGCATACAGAGTTAAACAGATGCAAACAGAGTTAAATAGAGTTAAACAGAGGCAAACAGACTTAACCAGAATTAAACAGAGTCCAACAGAGTTAAACAGAGTTAAACAGAGGCAAACAGATGGAAACTGAGTGAACCAGAGTTAAACAGAGGCATACAGAGTTAAACAGAGTTGAACAGATGCAAACAGTGTTAAATAGACTGAAACAGAGGCACACAGAGTTGAACAGAGATAAACAGAGTTAAACGGAGGGAAACAGATGGAAACTGAGTGAAATAGAGTAAATCCGAGGCAAACAGAGTTAAACAGCGTTAAACAGAGGCAAACAGAGTTAAATAGAGTTAAACAGAGGCAAACGGATTTAAACAGAAGTAAACAGAGTTCAACACAGGTAAACAGAGTGAAACAGAATGAAATAGTGTTAAACCGAGGCAAACAGTTTTAAATAGAGTTGAACCGAGGCAAACAGAGTTAAACAGAGTTAAACAGTGTGAAACAGAGGTAAAGAGAGATGAGCAGAGTTAAACAAAGTTAAACATCGGCAAGCAGAGTTCAACAGAGTTAAATAGAGTTAAACAGAGGGAAACAGATAGAAACTGAGTGAAACAGAGTAAAACAGAGGCAAACCGAGTTAAACAGAGTTAAACAGCGGTAAAGAGAGATGAACAGAGTTAAACAGAGTTAAATATAGGCAAGCAGAATTCAACAGAGTTAAATAGAGTTAAACAGAGGGAAACAGATGGAAACTGAGTGAAATAGAGTAAATCCGAGGCAAACAGAGTTAAACAGCGTTAAACAGAGGCAAACAGAGTTAAATAGAGTTAAACAGAGGCAAACGGATTTAAACAGAAGTAAACAGAGTTCAACAGAGTTAAACAGAGTTAAACAGATGGAAACTGAGTGAAACAGAGTTAGACAGGGGCATACAGAGTTAAACAGATGTAAACAGAGTTAAATAGAGTTAAACAGAGGCAAACAGACTTAACCAGAATTAAACAGAGTCCAACAGAGTTAAACAGAGTTAAACAGAGGCAAACAGATGGAAACTGAGTGAACCAGAGTTAAACAGAGGCATACAGAGTTAAACAGAGTTGAACAGAGGCAAAAAGAGGTAAACAGAGTTCAACAGAGGCAAACAGTGTTCAGTCGAGTTAAACAGAGGCGTACAGAGTTAAACAGAGTTTAACAGAGGAAATCAGAGTTAAACAGATTTAAACAGTGGCAAACAGAGTAAAATAGATTGAAACAGAGGCAAACAGAGTTGAACAGAGATAAACAGAGTTCAACAGAGTTAAACGCAGGTAAACAGATTGAAACAGAGTGAAACAGAGTTAAACCGAGGCAAAGAGAGATAAATAGAGTTGAACAGAGGCAAACAGATTTAAACAGAGTTAAACAGTGGCAAACAGAGTTAAACAGATTTAAACAGAGTTAAACAGAGGTAAACAGCGATGAACAGAGTTAAACAGAGTTAAACATAGGCAAGCAGAGTTCAACAGAGTTAAATAGATTTGAACAGAGGGAAACAGATGGAAACTGAGTGAAACAGAGTTAAACAGAGGCAAACCGAGTTAAACAGCGTTAAAGAGAGGCAAGCAGAGTTAAATAGAGTTAAACAGAGCCAAACAGTCTTAACCAGAATTAAACAGAGTCCAACAGAGTTAAACAGAGTTAAACAGAGGCAAACAGATGGAAACTGAGTGAACCACAGTTAAGCAGATGTATACAGAGTTAAACAGAGTTGAACAGAGGCAAAAAGAGGTAAACAGAGTTCAACAGAGGCAAACAGTGTTCAATAGAGTGAAACAGATGCATACAGAGTTAAACAGAGTTAAACAGAGTTGAACAGAGGCAAACAGATTCAAACAGAGTTAAGCAGAATCAAACAGAGTGAAATAGAGTAGAACAGAGGTATACAGAGTTAAACAGATTTAAACAGAGGCAAACAGAGTTAAACAGAGTTAAACAGAGTTACATAGAGGTAAAGAGAGACGAACAGAGTAAAACAGAGTTAAACAGAGGGAAACAGATGGAAACTGAGTGAAACAGAGTAAAACCGAGGCAAACAGAGTTAAACAGCGTTAAACAGAGGCAAACAGAGTTAAATAGAGTTAAACAGAGGCCAACGGAGTTAAACAGAAGTAAACAGAGTTCAACAGAGTTAAACAGAGATAAACAGATGGAAACCGAGTGAAACAGAGTTAAACAGGCGCATACAGAGTTAAACAGAGTTGAACAGATGCAAACAGAGTTAAATAGACTGAAACAGAGGCAAACAGAGTTGAACAGATATAAACAGAGTTCAACAGAGTTAAGCACAGGTAAACAGAGTGAAACAGAGTGAGACAGAGTTAAACCGAGGCAAACAGAGTTAAATAGAGTTGAACAGAGGTAAACAGAGGAAAAGAGAGGCGAACAGAGTTAAACAAAGTTAAACTTAGGCAAACAGAGGTAAACAGAGTTGAACAGAGGCAAACAGAGTTAAACAGAGTTAAACAGAGGCAAACAGAGTGAAACAGTGTTAAAGAGAAATAACAGACGTAAGCAGAGGCAAACAGAGTTAAACAGAGTTAAACAGAGGCAAACAGAGTGAAACAGTGTTAAAGAGAGTCAAACAGAGGTAAACAGAGGCAAAGAGTTACACAGAGTTAAACAGAGTTGAACAGAGGCAAACAGAGTTAAACAGAGTTAAACAGATGCAAACAGAGTGAAACAGAGTAAAACAGAGGTATACAAAGTTAAACAGAGTTGAACAGATTTAAACAGAGGCAAACAGAGTTAAATTGTGTTCAGCAGAGGCAAACAGAGTTAAATAGAGTTAAATGGAGGCAAACTGAGTTAAACAGAATTAAACTGAGGCAAACAGATTTAAACAGAGATGGACAGAGGCAAACAGATCTAAACAGAGTAAAACGGGCAAACATGTTTAAACAGATTTAAACAGAGGCAAACAGAGTTGTACAGAGTTAAAAGAAGCATACAGAGTTAAAGAGAGTTAAACAGAGGCAAACAGAGTTAAACAGCGTTAAACAGAGGCAAACAGAGTTAAATAGAGTAAAACAATGGCAAACAGAGTGAAACGGAATTAAACAGAGGCAAACAGAGTTAAATAGATTGAAACAGAGGCAAACAGAGTTCAACAGAGACAAACAGAGTTCAACAGAGGTAAACAGAGTTAAACAGAGTGAAACAGAGTTCAAAAGAGTTAAACAGAGTCAAACAGCGTGAAACAGAGGCAAACAGAGTTAAACAGAGTTGAAGAGAGGCAAACAGAGTTAAACAGAGTTAAACAGAGGCGAACAGAGTTAAACAGAGGTAAAGAGAGACGAACAGAGTTAAACAGAGTTAAACATAGGCAAGCAGAGATCAACAGAGTTAAACAGAGGGAAACAGATGGAAACTGAGCGAAACAGAGTTATGACGAGGCAAACAGAATTAAACAGCGTTAAACAGAGGCAAACAGAGTTAGATAGTGTTAAACAGAGGCAAACGGAGTTAAACAGAAGTAAACAGAGTTCTACAGAGTTAAACAGAGTTACACAGATGGAAACTGAGTGAAACAGAGTTAAACAGGGGCATACAGAGTTAAACAGAGTTGAACAGATGCAAACAGAGTTAAATAGATTCAAACAGAGGCAAACAGAGTTGAACAGAGATAAACAGAGTTCAACAGAGTTAAACACAGGTAAACAGAGTGAAACAGAGTTAAACCGAGGCAAACAGAGTTAAATAGAGTTAAACAGTGTCAAACAGAGTTAAACAGATTTAAACAGAGTTACACAGAGGTAAAGAGAGATGAACAGAGTTAAACAGAGTTAAACATAGGCAAGCAGAGTTCAACAGAGTTAAATAGAGTTAAACAGAGGGAAACAGATGGAAACTGAGTGAAACAGAGTTAAACAGCGGAAAACCGAGTTAAACAGCGTTAAAGAGAGGCAAGCAGAGTTAAATAGAGTTAAACAGAGGCAAACAGACTTAACCAGAATTAAACAGAGTCCAACAGAGTTAAACAGAGTTAAACAGAGGCAAACAGATAGAAACCGAGTGAACCAGAGTTAAACAGAGGTACACAGAGTTACACAGAGTTGAACAGAGGCAAAAAGAGGTAAACAGAGTTCAACAGAGGCAAACAGTGTTCAGTAGAGTTTAACTGAGGCGTACAGAGTTAAACAGAGTTAAACAGAGGAAATCAGAGTTAAACAGATTTAAACAGTGGCAAACAGAGTTAAACAGAGTTAAACAGTGGCAAACAGAGTTAAACAGATTTAAACAGAGTTAAACAGAGGTAAACAGAGATGAACAGAGTTAAACAGAGTTAAACATAGGCAAGCAGAGTTCAACAGAGTTAAATAGAGTTGAACAGAGGGAAACACATGGTAACTGAGTGAAACAGAGTTAAACAGAGGCAAACCGAGTTAAACAGCGTTAAAGAGAGGCAAGCAGAGTTAAATAGAGTTAAACAGAGGCAAACAGACTTAACCAGAATTAAACAGAGTGCAACAGAGTTAAACAGAGTTAAACAGAAGCAAACAGATGGAAACTGAGTGAAACAGAGTTAAACAGAGACATACAGAGTTAAACAGAGTTGAACAGAGGCACAAAGAGGTAAACAGAGTTCAAAAGAGGCAAACAGTGTTCAATAAAGTGAAACAGAGGCATACAGAGTTAAACAGAGTTGAACAGAGGCAGAGTTAAACAGAGTTAAACAGATGCAAACAGAGTGAAACAGAGTAAAACAGAGGTATTCAGAGTTAAACCGAGTTAAACAGAGTTAAACAGAGTTACACAGAGGTAAAGAGAGATGAACAGAGGCAAACAGAGTTAAATAGAGTTAAACAGAGGCAAACGGAGCTAAACAGAAGTAAACAGAGTTCAAAAGAGTTAAACAGAGTTAAACAGATGGGAACTGAGTGAAACAGAGTTAAACAAGGGCATACAGAGTTAAACAGAGTTAAACAGATGCAAACAGAGTGAAACAGAGTAAAACAGAGGTATACAGAGTTAAACAGAGTTGAACAGATTTAAACAGAGGCAAACAGAGTTAAATTGTGTTCAGCAGAGGCAAACAGAGTTAAATAGAGTTAAATGGAGGCAAACTGAGTTAAACAGAATTAAACTGAGGCAAACAGATTTAAACAGAGATGGACAGAGGCAAACAGATCTAAACAGAGTTAAACAGGGGCAAACATGTTTAAACAGATTTAAACAGAGGCAAACAGAGTTGCACAGAGTTAAAAGAAGCATACAGAGTTAAAGAGAGTTAAACAGAGGCAAACAAAGTTAAACAGCGTTAAACAGAGGCAAACAGAGTTAAATAGAGTAAAACAATGGCAAACAGAGTGAAACGGAATTAAACAGAGGCAAACAGAGTTAAATAGATTGAAACAGAGGCAAACAGAGTTCAACAGAGACAAACAGAGCTCAACAGAGGTAAACAGAGTTAAACAGAGTGAAACAGAGTTCAAAAGAGTTAAACAGAGTTAATCAGCGTGAAACAGAGGCAAACAGAGTTAAACAGAGTTGAAGAGAGGCAAACAGAGTTAAACAGAATTAAACAGAGGCGAACAGAGTTAAACAGAGGTAAAGAGAGACGAACAGAGTTAAACAGAGTTAAACATAGGCAAGCAGAGATCAACAGAGTTAAACAGAGGGAAACAGATGGAAACTGAGCGAAACAGAGTTATGACGAGGCAAACAGAATTAAACAGCGTTAAACAGAGGCAAACAGAGTTAGATAGTGTTAAACAGAGGCAAACGGAGTTAAACAGAAGTAAACAGAGTTCTACAGAGTTAAACAGAGTTACACAGATGGAAACTGAGTGAAACAGAGTTTAACAGGGGCATACAGAGTTAAACAGAGTTAAACAGTGGCAAACAGAGTTAAACAGATTTAAACAGAGTTACACAGAGGTAAAGAGAGATGAACAGAGTTAAACAGAGTTAAACATAGGCAAGCAGAGTTCAACAGAGTTAAATAGAGTTAAACAGAGGGAAACAGATGGAAACTGAGTGAAACAGAGTTAAACAGAGGAAAACCGAGTTAAACAGCGTTAAAGAGAGGCAAGCAGAGTTAAATAGAGTTAAACAGAGGCAAACAGATTGAAACCGAGTGAACCAGAGTTAAACAGAGGTACACAGAGCTAAACAGAGGCAAAAAGAGGTAAACAGAGTTCAACAGAGGCAAACAGTGTTCAGTAGAGATAAACTGAGGCGTACAGAGTTAAACAGAGTTAAACAGAGGAAATCAGAGTTAAACAGATTTAAACAGAGGCAAAGAGAGTTAAGTAGAGTTAAACAGTGGCAAACAGAGTTAAACAGAATTAAACAGAGGCAAACAGAGTTTAACAGTTTAAAGAGAGGCAAGCGGAGTTAAACAGAGTTAAACAGAGGCAAACAGAGTTAAACAGTATTAAACAGAGTCCAACAGAGTTAAACAGAGTTAAACACAGGCAAACAGATGGAAACTGAATGAAACAGAGTTAAACAGAGGCATACAGAGTTAAATAGAGTTGAGCAGAGGCACAAAGAGGTAAACAGAGTTTCAGAGAGGCAAACAGTGTTCAATAGAGTGAAACAGAGGCATACAGAGTTAAACAGAGTTAAACAGAGTTGAACAGAGGCAGAGTTAAACAGATTTAAACAGATGCAAACAGAGTGAAACAGAGTAAAACAGAGGTATACAGAGTTAAACAGAGTTAAACAGAGTTAAACAGAGGCAAACAGAGTTAAATAGAGTTAAACAGAGGCAAACGGAGTTAAACAGAAGTAAACAGAGTTCCACAGAGTTAAACAGAGTTAAACAGATGGAAACTGAGTGAAACAGAGTTAAACAGGGGCATACAGAGTTAAACAGAGTTGAACAGATGCAAACAGAGTTAAATAGACTGAAACAGAGGCAAACAGAGTTGACCAGAGATAAACAGAGTTCAGCAGAGTTAAACACAGGTAAACAGAGATGAACAGAGTTAAACAGAGTTAAACATAGGCAAGCAGAGTTCAACAGAGTTAAATAGAGTTGAACAGAGGGAAACACTTGGAAACTGAGTGAAACAGAGTTAAACAGAGGCAAACCGAGTTAAACAGCGTTAAAGAGAGGCAAGCAGAGTTAAATAGAGTTAAACAGAGGCAAACAGACTTAACCAGAATTAAACAGAGTCCAACAGAGTTAAACAGAGGCAAACAGATGGAAACTGAGTGAACCACAGTTAAGCAGATGTATACAGAGTTAAACAGAGTTGAACAGAGGCAAAAAGAGGTAAACAGAGTTCAACAGAGGCAAACAGTGTTCAATAGAGTGAAACAGAGGCATACAGAGTTAAACAGAGTTGAACAGAGGCAGAGTTAAACAGAGTTAAACAGATGCAAACAGAGTGAAACAGAGTAAAACAGAGGTATTCAGAGTTAAACCGAGTTAAACAGAGTTAAACAGAGTTACACAGAGGTAAAGAGAGATGAACAGAGGCAAACAGAGTTAAATAGAGTTAAACAGAGGCAAACGGAGCTAAACAGAAGTAAACAGAGTTCAAAAGAGTTAAACAGAGTTAAACAGATGGGAACTGAGTGAAACAGAGTTAAACAAGGGCATACAGAGCTAAACAGAGTTAAACAGATGCAAACAGAGTGAAACAGAGTAAAACAGAGGTATACAGATTTAAACAGAGTTGAACAGATTTAAACAGAGGCAAACAGAGTTAAATTGTGTTCAGCAGAGGCAAACAGAGTTAAATAGAGTTAAATGGAGGCAAACTGAGTTAAACAGAATTAAACTGAGGCAAACAGATTTAAACAGAGATGGACAGAGGCAAACAGATCTAAACAGAGTTAAACAGGGGCAAACATGTTTAAACAGATTTAAACAGAAGCAAACAGAGTTGCACAGAGTTAAAAGAAGCATACAGAGTTAAAGAGAGTTAAACAGAGGCAAACAGAGTTAAACAGCGTTAAACAGAGGCAAACAGAGTTAAATAGAGTAAAACAATGGCAAACAGAGTGAAACGGAATTAAACAGAGGCAAACAGAGTTAAATAGATTGAAACAGAGGCAAACAGAGTTCAACAGAGACAAACAGAGCTCAACAGAGGTAAACAGAGTTAAACAGAGTGAAACAGAGTTCAAAAGAGTTAAACAGAGTTAATCAGCGTGAAACAGAGGCAAACAGAGTTAAACAGAGTTGAAGAGAGGCAAACAGAGTTAAACAGAGTTAAACAGAGGCGAACAGAGTTAAACAGAGGTAAAGAGAGACGAACAGAGTTAAACAGAGTTAAACATAGGCAAGCAGAGATCAACAGAGTTAAACAGAGGGAAACAGATGGAAACTGAGCGAAACAGAGTTATGACGAGGCAAACAGAATTAAACAGCGTTAAACAGAGGCAAACAGAGTTAGATAGTGTTAAACAGAGGCAAACGGAGTTAAACAGAAGTAAACAGAGTTCTACAGAGTTAAACAGAGTTACACAGATGGAAACTGAGTGAAACAGAGTTAAACAGGGGCATACAGAGTTAAACAGAGTTAAACAGTGGCAAACAGAGTTAAACAGATTTAAACAGAGTTACACAGAGGTAAAGAGAGATGAACAGAGTTAAACAGAGTTAAACATAGGCAAGCAGAGTTCAACAGAGTTAAATAGAGTTAAACAGAGGGAAACAGATGGAAACTGAGTGAAACAGAGTTAAACAGAGGAAAACCGAGTTAAACAGAGTTAAAGAGAGGCAAGCAGAGTTAAATAGAGTTAAACAGAGGCAAACAGACTGAACCAGAATTAAACAGAGTCCAACAGACTTAAACAGAGGCAAACAGATGGAAACTGAGTGAACCACAGTTAAGCAGATGTATACAGAGTTAAACAGAGTTGAACAGAGGCAAAAAGAGGTAAACAGAGTTCAACAGAGGCAAACAGTGTTCAATAGAGTGAAACAGAGGCATACAGAGTTAAACAGAGTTAAACAGAGTTGAACAGAGGCAAACAGATTTAAACAGAGTTAAGCAGAATCAAACAGAGTGAAATAGAGTAGAACAGAGGTATACAGAGTTAAACAGATTTAAACAGAGGCAAACAGAGTTAAACAGAGTTAAACAGAGTTAAATAGAGGTAAAGAGAGACGAACAGAGTGAAACAGAGTTAAACAGAGGGAAACAGATTGAAACTGAGTGAAACAGAGTAACACCGAGGCAAACAGAGTTAAATAGAGTTAAACAGAGGCCAACGGAGTTAAACAGAAGTAAACAGAGTTCAACAGAGTTAAACAGAGATAAACAGATGGAAACCGAGTGAAACCGAGTGAAACAGGGGCATACAGAGTTAAACAGAGTTGAACAGATGCAAACAGAGTTAAATAGACTGAAACAGAGGCAAACAGAGTTGAACAGATATAAGCAGAGTTCAACAGAGTTAAGCACAGGTAAACAGAGTGAAACAGAGTTAAACCGAGGCAAACAGAGTTAAATAGAGTTGAACAGAGGTAAACAGAGTTAAACAGAGTTAAACAGAGTTAAACAGAGGAAAAGAGAGGCGAACAGAGTTAAACAGAGTTAAACTTAGGCAAACAGAGGTAAACAGAGTTGAACAGAGGCAAACAGAGTTAAACAGAGTTAAACAGAGGCAAACAGAGTGAAACAGTGTTAAAGAGAAATAACAGACGTAAGCAGAGGCAAACAGAGTTAAACAGAGTGAAACAGTGTTAAAGAGAGGAAAACCGAGTTAAACAGATGCAAACAGAGTGAAACAGAGTAAAACAGAGGTATACAGAGTTAAACAGAGTTGAACAGATTTAAACAGAGGCAAACAGAGTTAAATTGTGTTCAGCAGAGGCAAACAGAGTTAAATAGAGTTAAATGGAGGCAAACTGAGTTAAATAGAATTAAACTGAGGCAAACAGATTTAAACAGAGATGGACAGAGGCAAACAGATCTAAACAGAGTTAAACAGGGACATGTTTAAACAGATTTAAACAGAGGCAAACAGAGTTGCACAGAGTTAAAAGAAGCATACAGAGTTAAAGAGAGTTAAACAGAGGCAAACTGAGTTAAACAGCGTTAAACAGAGGCAAACAGAGTTAAATAGAGTAAAACAATGGCAAACAGAGTGAAACGGAATTAAACAGAGGCAAACAGAGTTAAATAGATTGAAACAGAGGCAAACAGAGTTCAACAGAGACAAACAGAGCTCAACAGAGGTAAACAGAGTTAAACAGAGTGAAACAGAGTTCAAAAGAGTTAAACAGAGTTAATCAGCGTGAAACAGAGGCAAACAGAGTTAAACAGAGTTGAAGAGAGGCAAACAGAGTTAAACAGAGTTAAACAGAGGCGAACAGAGTTAAACAGAGGTAAAGAGAGACGAACAGAGTTAAACAGAGTTAAACATAGGCAAGCAGAGATCAACAGAGTTAAACAGAGGGAAACAGATGGAAACTGAGCGAAACAGAGTTATGACGAGGCAAACAGAATTAAACAGCGTTAAACAGAGGCAAACAGAGTTAGATAGTGTTAAACAGAGGCAAACGGAGTTAAACTGAAGTAAACAGAGTTCTACAGAGTTAAACAGAGTTACACAGATGGAAACTGAGTGAAACAGAGTTAAACAGGGGCATACAGAGTTAAACAGAGTTGAACAGATGCAAACAGAGTTAAATAGATTGAAACAGAGGCAAACAGAGTTGAACAGAGATAAACAGAGTTCAACAGAGTTAAACACAGGTAAACAGAGTGAAACAGAGTTAAACCGAGGCAAACAGAGTTAAATAGAGTTGAACAGAGGCAAACAGAGTTAAATAGAGTTAAACAGTTGGAAACAGAGTTAAACAGATTTAAACAGAGTTACACAGAGGTAAAGAGAGATGAACAGAGTTAAACAGAGTTAAACATAGGCAAGCAGAGTTCAACAGAGTTAAATAGAGTTAAACAGAGGGAAACAGATGGAAACTGAGTGAAACAGAGTTAAACAGAGGAAAACCGAGTTAAACAGCGTTAAAGAGAGGCAAGCAGAGTTAAATAGAGTTAAACAGAGGCAAACAGACTTAACCAGAATTAAACAGAGTCCAACAGAGTTAAACAGAGTTAAACAGAGGCAAACAGATAGAAACCGAGTGAACCAGAGTTAAACAGAGGTACACAGAGTTACACAGAGTTGAACAGAGGCAAAAAGAGGTAAACAGAGTTCAACAGAGGCAAACAGTGTTCAGTAGAGTTTAACTGAGGCGTACAGAGTTAAACAGAGTTAAACAGAGGAAATCAGAGTTAAACAGATTTAAACAGTGGCAAACAGAGTTAAACAGAGTTAAACAGTGGCAAACAGAGTTAACCAGAATTAAACAGAGTCCAACAGAGTTAAACAGAGTTAAACAGAGGCAAACAGATGGAAACTGAGCGAAACAGAGTTAAACAGAGACATACAGAGTTAAACAGAGTTGAACAGAGGCACAAAGAGGTAAACAGAGTTCAAAAGAGGCAAACAGTGTTCAATAAAGTGAAACAGAGGCATACAGAGTTAAACAGTATTGAACAGAGGCAGAGTTAAACAGAGTTAAACAGATGCAAACAGAGTGAAACAGAGTAAAACAGAGGTATTCAGAGTTAAACCGAGTTAAACTGAGTTAAACAGAGTTACACAGAGGTAAAGAGAGATGAACAGAGGCAAGCAGATTTAAATAGAGTTAAACAGAGGCAAACGGAGCTAAACAGAAGTAAACAGAGTTCAAAAGAGTTAAACAGAGTTAAACAGATGGGAACTGAGTAAAACAGAGTTAAACAAGGGCATACAGAGTTAAACAGAGTTGAACAGATGCAAACAGAGTTAAAAAGACTGAAACAGAGGCAAACAGAGTTGAACAGAGATAAACAGAGTTCAACAGAGTTAAAAACTGGTAAACAGAGTGAAACAGAGTGAAACAGAGCTAAACCGAGGCAAACAGAGTTAAATAGAGTTGAACAGAGGCAAACAGAGTTAAACAGAGTTAAACAGTGGCAAACAGAGTTAAACAGAGTTAAACAGTGGCAAACAGAGTTAAACAGATTTAAACAGAGTTACACAGAGGTAAAGAGAGATGAACAGAGTTAAACAGAGTTAAACATAGGCAAGCAGAGTTCAACAGAGTTAAATAGAGTTAAACAGAGGGAAACAGATGGAAACTGAGTGAAACAGAGTTAAACAGAGGCAAACCGAGTTAAACAGCGTTAAAGAGAGGCAAGAAGAGTTAAATAGAGTTAAACAGAGGCAAACAGACTTAACCAGAATTAAACAGAGTCCAACAGAGTTAAACAGAGGCAAACAGATGTAAACAGAGTTCAACAGAGTTAAACAGAGTTAAACTGATGGAAACTGAGTGAAACAGAGTTAAACAGGGTCATACAGAGTTAAACAGAGTTGAACAGATGCAAACAGAGTTCAATAGACTGAAACAGAGACAAACAGAGTTGAACAGAATTAAACAGAGGCAAACAGAGTTTAACAGTTTAAAGAGAGGCAAGCAGAGTTAAATAGAGTTAAACAGAGGCAAACAGAGTTAAACAGTATTAAACAGAGTCCAACAGAGTTAAACAGAGTTAAACACAGGCAAACAGATGGAAACAGAGTGAAACAGAGTGAAACAGAGGCATACAGAGTTAAACAGCGTTAAAGAGAGGCAAGCAGAGTTAAATAGAGTCAAACAGATGCAAACAGACTTAACCAGATTTAAACAGAGTCCAACAGAGTTAAACAGAGTTAAACAGAGGCAAACAGATGGAAACTGAGTGAAACAGAGTTAAACAGAGACATACAGAGTTAAACAGGGTTGAATAGATGCACAAAGAGGTAAACAGAGTTCAAAAGAGTCAAACAGTGTTCAATAGAGTGAAACAGAGGCATACAGAGTTAAACAGAGTTAAACAGAGTTGAACAGAGGCAGAGTTAAACAGAGTTAAACAGATGCAAACAGAGTGAAACAGAGTAAAACGGAGGTATACAGAGTTAAACCGAGTTAAACAGTGTTAAACAGAGGCAAACAGAGTTAAACAGAGGTAAAGAGAGATGAACAGAGTTAAACAGAGTTAAACATAGGCAAGCAGAGTTCAACAGAGTTAAATAGAGTTAAACAGAGGGAAACAGATGGAAACTGAGTGAAACAGAGTTAAACAGAGGCAAACCGAGTTAAATAGCGTTAAAGAGTGGCAAGCAGAGTTAAATAGAGTTAAACAGAGGCAAATAGACTTAACCAGAATTAAACAGAGTCCAACAGAGTTAAACAGAGGCAAACAGAAGTAAACAGAGTTCAACAGAGTTAAACAGAGTTAAACAGATGGAATCTGAGTGAAACAGAGTTAAACAGGGTCATACAGAGTTAAACAGAGTTGAACAGATGCAAACAGAGTTAAATAGACTGAAACAGAGGCAAACAGAGTTGAACAAAGATAAACAGAGATCAACAGAGTTAAACACAGGTAACAGAGTGAAACAGAATGAAACAGTGTTAAACCGAGGCAAACAGTTTTAAATAGAGTCGAACAGAGGCAAACAGAGTTAAACAGAGTTAAACAGTGGCAAACAGAGTTAAACAGAGTTAAACAGAGGTAAAGAGAGATGAACAGAGGTGAACAGAGTTAAACATAGGCAAGCAGAGTTCAACAGAGTTAAATAGAGTTAAACAGAGGCAAACAGACTTAACCAGAATTAAACAGAGTCCAACAGAGTTAAACAGAGTTAAACAGAGGTTAACAGATGGAAGCTGAGTGAAGCAGAGTTAAACAGAGGCATACAGGGTTAAACAGAGTTGAACAGAGGCAAAAAGAGGTAAACAGAGTTCAACAGAGGCAAACAGTTTTCAGTAGAGTTAAACAGAGGCGTACAGAGTTAAACAGAGTTAAACAGAGGAAATCAGATTTAAGCAACGTTAAACAGTGGCAAACAGAGTTAAATAGAGTTAAACAGTAGCAAACAGAGTTAAACAGAATTCAATAGAGGCAAACAGAGTTAAATAGATTGGAAATTTGGCTAACAGAGTTCAACAGAGACAAACAGAGTTAAACAGAGTTAAACAGAGGCAAACAGATGGAAACAGAGTGAAACAGAGTTAAACAGAGGCAAACAGAGTTAGACAGAGTTGAACAGAGGCAAACAGAGTTAAACGGAGTTAAACAGAGGCGAACAGAGTTAAACAGAGGCAAACAGAATTAAACAGCGTTAAACGGAGTCAAACAGATTTTAATAGAGTTAAACAGTGGCAAATAGAGTTAAACAGAATTAAACAGAGGCAAACAGAGTTAAATAGAGTTAAACAGAGGCAAAAAGAGTTTAACAGAGTTAAACAGAGGCAAACAGAGTTAAATAGAGTTCAACAGAGGCAAACAGAGTTCAATAGAGTTAATCAGAGGCATACAGAGTTCAACAGAGTTAAACACGGGCAAACAGAGGGAAACAGAGTGAAACAGAGTTAAACAGAGGCATACAGAGTTAAACAGAGATAAACAGATGCAAACAGAGTTAAACAGCGTTAAACAGAGGCATACAGATTTCAACAGAGTTAAACACGGGCTAACAGATGCAAACACAGTTCAACAGAGACAAACAGAGTTCAACAGAGTTTAACAGAGGCATACAGAGTAAAACAGAGATGAACAGAGGCAAACAGAGTTAAATAGATTGAGACAGATGCAAACAGAGTTGAACAGAGATAAACAGATTTCAACAGATTTTAACACAGGTAAACAGAGGGAAACAGAGTGAAACAGAGTTAAACCGAGGCAAACAGAGTTAAACAGAGCTGAACAGTGGGAAACAGTGTTAAACAGAGTTAAACAGAGGCAAAGAGAGGCGAACAGAGTAAAACAGAGTTAAACATAGGCAAACAGAGTTAAACAGATGCAAACAGAGTGAAACAGTGTTAAAGAGAGGCAAACAGAGGTAAACAGAGGCAATCAGAGTTAAACAGAGTTAAATAGTGTTGAACAGAGGCAAACAGAGTTAAACAGAGTTAAACAGATGCAAACAGAGTGAAACAGAGTAAAACAGAGGTATACAGAGTTAATCAGAGTTAAACAGAGTTAAACAGAGGCAAACAGAGTTAAATGGAGTTCAACGGAGGCAGAGTTAAATAGAGTTAAATGGAGGCAAACTGAGTTAAACAGAATTAAACTGAGGCAAACAGCTTTAAACAGAGATGAACAGAGGCAAACTGATCTAAACAGAGTTAAACAGGGGCAAACATGTTTAAACAGATTTGAACAGAGGCAAACAGAGTTGAACAGAGTTAAAAGAGGCATACAGAGTTAAAGAGAGTTAAACAGAGGCAATCAGAGTTAAACAGGGTTGAACGGAGGCAAACAGAGTTTAACAGAGTTAAACAATGGCAGAGTTAAACAGAATTAAACAGAGGCAAACAGAGTTAGATAGATTGAAACAGAGGCAGACAGAGTTCAACAGAGACAAAAAGAGTTAAACAGAGTTAAACAGAGGCAAACAGAGGGAAACAGAGTGAAACAGAGTCAGACGGAGGCATACAGCGTTAAACAGATTTGAACAGAGGCAAACAGAGTTAAACAGCTTTAAACAGAGGAAAACAGAGTTAAATAGAGTTAAACAGTGTTAAACAGAGGCAAACAGAGTTAAACCGAGTTAAACAGGGGCATACAGATGCAAACAGAGTTAAATAGATTGAAAAAGAGGCAAACCGAGTTGAACAGAGATAAACAGAGTTCAACAGAGTTAAGCACAGGTAAACAGAGTGAAACAGAGTTAAACCGAGGCAAACAGAGTTAAATAGAGTTGAACAGAGTTAAACAGAGTTAAACAGAGGCAAACAGAGTTAAACAGATTTAAGCAGAGTTTAACAGAGGGAAAGAGAGATGAACAGAGTTAATCAGATTTAAACATAGGCAAGCAGAGTTCAACAGAGTTAAATAGAGTTAAACAGAGGGAAACAGATGGAAACTGAGTGAAACAGAGTTAAACAGAGGCAAACCGAGTTAAACAGCGTTAAAGAGTGGCAAGCAGAGTTAAATAGAGTTAAACAGAGGCAAACAGACTTAACCAGAATTAAACAGAGCCCAACAGAGTTAAACAGAGTTACACAGAGGCAAACAGAAGGAAACTGAGTGAACCAGAGTTAAACAGAGGCATACAGAGTTAAACAGAGTTGAACAGAGGCAAAAAGAGGTAAACAGAGTTCAACAGAGGCAAACAGTGTTCAGTAGAGTTAAACAGAGGCGTACAGAGTTAAACAGAGTTGAACAGAGGCAAACAGAGTTAAACTGAGTTAAACAGAGGCGAACAGAGTTAAACAGAGTTAAACAGAGGCAAACAGAATTAAACAGCGTTAAACGGAGTCAAACAGATTTTAATAGAGTTAAACAGTGGCAAATAGAGTTAAACAGAATTAAACAGAGGCAAACAGAGTTAAATAGAGTTAAACAGAGGCAAAGAGAGTTTAACAGAGTTAAACAGAGGCAAGCAGAGTTAAATAGAGTTAATCAGAGGCATACAGAGTTCAACAGAGTTAAACACGGGCAAACAGAGGGAAACAGAGTGAAACAGAGTTAAACAGAGGCATACCGAGTTAAACAGAGATAAACAGATGCAAACAGAGTTAAACAGCGTTAAACAGAGGCATACAGATTTCAACAGAGTTAAACACGGGCTAACAGATGCAAACAGAGTTCAACAGAGACAAACAGAGTTCAACAGAGTTTAACAGAGGCATACAGAGTAAAACAGAGTTGAACAGAGGCAAACAGAGTTAAATAGATTGAGACAGATGCAAACAGAGTTGAACAGAGATAAACAGATTTCAACAGATTTTAACACAGGTAAACAGAGGGAAACAGAGTGAAACAGAGTTAAACCGAGGCAAACAGAGTTAAACAGAGCTGAACAGTGGGAAACAGTGTTAAACAGAGTTAAACAGAGGCAAAGAGAGGCGAACAGAGTAAAACAGAGTTAAACATAGGCAAACAGAGTTAAACAGTTGCAAACAGAGTGAAACAGTGTTAAAGAGAGGCAAACAGAGGTAAACAGAGGTGAACAGAGTTAAACAGAGTTAAATAGTGTTGAACAGAGGCAAACAGAGTTAAACAGAGTTAAACAGATGCAAACAGAGTGAAACAGAGTAAAACAGAGGTATACAGAGTTAATCAGAGTTAAACAGAGTTAAACAGAGGCAAACAGAGTTAAATGGAGTTCAACGGAGGCAGAGTTAAATAGAGTTAAATGGAGGCAAACTGAGTTAAACAGAATTAAACTGAGGCAAACAGCTTTAAACAGAGATGAACAGAGGCAAACTGATCTAAACAGAGTTAAACAGGGGCAAACATGTTTAAGCAGATTTGAACAGAGGCAAACAGAGTTGAACAGAGTTAAAAGAGGCGTACAGAGTTAAAGAGAGTTAAACAGAGGCAATCAGAGTTAAACAGGGTTGAACGGAGGCAAACAGAGTTTAACAGAGTTAAACAATGGCAAACAGAGTTAAACAGAATTAAACAGAGGCAAACAGAGTTAGATAGATTGAAACAGAGGCAGACAGAGGGAAACAGAGTGAAACAGAGTCAGACGGAGGCATACAGCGTTAAACAGATTTGAACAGAGGCAAACAGAGTTAAACAGCTTTAAACAGAGGAAAACAGAGTTAAATAGAGTTAAACAGTGTTAAACAGAGGCAAATTGAGTTAAACCGAGTTAAACAGGGGCATACTGATGCAAACAGAGTTAAATAGATTGAAAAAGAGGCAAACCGAGTTGAACAGAGATAAACAGAGTTCAACAGAGTTAAGCACAGGTAAACAGAGTGAAACAGAGTTAAACCGAGGCAAACAGAGTTAAATAGAGTTGAACAGAGTTAAACAGAGTTAAACAGAGGCAAACAGAGTTAAACAGATTTAAGCAGAGTTTAACAGAGGGAAAGAGAGATGAACAGAGTTAATCAGATTTAAACATAGGCAAGCAGAGTTCAACAGAGTTAAATAGAGTTAAACAGAGGGAAACAGATGGAAACTGAGTGAAACAGAGTTAAACAGAGGCAAACCGAGTTAAACAGCGTTAAAGAGTGGCAAGCAGAGTTAAACAGAGTTAAATAGAGGCAAACAGACTTAACCAGAATTAAACAGAGTCCAACAGAGTTAAACAGAGTTAAACAGAGGCAAACAGAAGGAAACTGAGTGAACCAGAGTTAAACAGAGGCATACAGAGTTAAACAGAGTTGAACAGAGGCAAAAACAGGTAAACAGAGTTCAACAGAGGCAAACAGTGTTCAGTAGAGTTAAACAGAGGCGTACAGAGTTAAACAGAGTTAAAAAGAGGAAATCAGAGTTAAACAGATTTAAACAGTGGCTAACAGAGTTCAACAGAGACAAACAGAGTTCATCAGAGTTAAAAGAGGCATACAGAGTTTAGCAGGGGTAAACAAAGGCAAACAGAGTTAAACAACGTTAAACAGAGGCAAACAGAGTTAAATAGAGTTAAACAGTGGCACACAGAGTTAAACAGAATTCAATAGAGGCAAACAGAGTTAAATAGATTGAAACAGGGGCTAACAGAGTTCAACAGAGACAAACAGAGTTCAACAGAGTTAAACAGAGGCAAACAGAGGGAAACAGAGTGAAAAGAGTTGAACAGAGGCAAACAGAGTTAGACAGAGTTGAACAGAGGCAAACAGAGTTAAACTGAGTTACACAGAGGCAAACAGAGTTAAACAGACTTAATCAGAGTTAAACAGAAGTAAAGAGAGACGAACAGATTTAAACAGAGTTAAACATAGGCAAGCAGAGTTCAACAGAGTTAAACAGAGTTAAACAGAGGGAAACTGATGGAAACTGAGTGAAACAGAGTAAAACCGAGGCAAACAGAGTTAAACAGCGTTAAACAGAGGCAAACAGAGTTAAATAGAGTTAAACAGAGGCAAACGGAGTTAAGCAGAAGTAAACAGAGTTCAACAGATTTAAACAGAGTTAAACAGATGGAAACTGAGTGAAACAGAGTTAAACAGGGGCATACAGAGTTAAACAGAGTTGGGCAGATGCAAACAGAGTTAAACAGATTTAAACAGAGTTAAACAGAGGTAAACAGAGATGAACATTGTTAAAAAGAGTTAAACATAGGCAAGCATAGTTCAACAGAGTTAAATAGAGGGAAACAGATGGAAACTGAGTGAAACAGAGTTAAACAGGGGCAAACCGAGTTAAACAGCGTTAAAGAGAGGCAAGCAGAGTTAAATAGAGTTAAACAGAGGCAAACAGACTTAACCAGAATTAAACAGAGTCCAACAGAGTTAAACAGAGTTAAACAGAGGTTAACAGATGGAAACTGAGTGAACCAGAGTTAAACAGAGGCATACAGGGTTAAACAGAGTTGAACAGAGGCAAAAAGAGGTAAACAGAGTTCAACAGAGGCAAACAGTTTTCAGTAGAGTTAAACAGAGGCGTACAGAGTTAAACAGAGTTAAACAGAGGAAATCAGATTTAAGCAACGTTAAACAGTGGCAAACAGAGTTAAATAGAGTTAAACAGTTGCAAACAGAGTTAAACAGAATTCAATAGAGGCAAACAGAGTTAAATAGATTGAAACAGGGGCTAACAGAGTTCAACAGAGACAAACAGAGTTAAACAGAGGCAAACAGATGGAAACAGAGTGAAACAGAGTTAAACAGAGGCAAACAGAGTTAGACAGAGTTGAACAGAGGCAAACAGAGTTAAACTGAGTTAAACAGAGGCGAACAGAGTTAAACAGAGTTGAACAGAGGCAAACAGAATTAAACAGCGTTAAACGGAGTCAAACAGATTTTAATAGAGTTAAACAGTGGCAAATAGAGTTAAACAGAATTAAACAGAGGCAAACAGAGTTAAATAGAATTAAACAGAGGCAAAGAGAGTTTAACAGAGTTAAACAGAGGCAAACAGAGTTAAATAGAGTTCAACAGAGGCAAACAGAGTTCAATAGAGTTAATCAGAGGCATACAGAGTTCAACAGAGTTAAACACGGGCAAACAGAGGGAAACAGAGTGAAACAGAGTTAAACAGAGGCATACAGAGTTAGCAGAGATAAACAGATGCAAACAGAGTTAAACAGCGTTAAACAGAGGCATACAGATTTCAACAGAGTTAAACACGGGCTAACAGATGCAAACAGAGTTCAACAGAGACAAACAGAGTTCAACAGAGTTTAACAGAGGCATACAGAGTAAAACAGAGTTGAACAGAGGCAAACAGAGTTAAATAGATTGAGACAGATGCAAACAGATTTGAACAGAGATAAACAGATTTCAACAGATTTTAACACAGGTAAACAGAGGGAAACAGAGTGAAACAGAGTTAAACCGAGGCAAACAGAGTTAAACAGAGCTGAACAGTGGGAAACAGTGTTAAACAGAGTTAAACAGAGGCAAAGAGAGGCGAACAGAGTAAAACAGAGTTAAACATAGGCAAACAGAGTTAAACAGATGCAAACAGAGTGAAACAGTGTTAAAGAGAGGCAGACAGAGGTAAACAGAGGCAAACAGAGTTAAACAGAGTTAAATAGTGTTGAACAGAGGGAAACAGAGTTAAACAGAGTTAAACAGATGCAAACAGAGTGAAACAGAGTAAAACAGAGGTATACAGAGTTAATCAGAGTTAAACAGAGTTAAACAGAGGCAAACAGAGTTAAACAGCTTTAAACAGAGGAAAACAGAGTTAAATAGAGTTAAACAGTGTTAAACAGAGGCAAACAGAGTTAAACCGAGTTAAACAGGGGCATACAGATGCAAACAGAGTTAAATAGATTGAAAAAGAGGCAAACCGAGTTGAACAGAGATAAACAGAGTTCAACAGAGTTAAGCACAGGTAAACAGAGTGAAACAGAGTTAAACCGAGGCAAACAGAGTTAAATAGAGTTGAACAGAGTTAAACAGAGTTAAACAGAGGCAAACAGAGTTAAACAGATTGAAGCAGAGTTTAACAGAGGGAAAGAGAGATGAACAGAGTTAATCAGATTTAAACATAGGCAAGCAGAGTTCAACAGAGTTAAATAGAGTTAAACAGAGGGAAACAGATGGAAACTGAGTGAAACAGAGTTAAACCGAGGCAAACCGAGTTAAACAGCGTTAAAGAGTGGCAAGCAGAGTTAAATAGAGTTCAACAGAGGCAAACAGACTTAACCAGAATTAAACAGTGTCCAACAGAGTTAAACAGAGTTAAACAGAGGCAAACAGAAGGAAACTGAGTGAACCAGAGTTAAACAGAGGCAAACAGAGTTAAACAGAGTTGAACAGAGGCAAACAGAGTTAAACTGAGTTACACAGAGGCAAACAGAGTTAAACAGACTTAATCAGAGTTAAACAGAAGTAAAGAGAGACGAACAGAGTTAAACAGAGTTAAACATAGGCAAGCAGAGTTCAACAGAGTTAAACAGAGGGAAACAGATGGAAACTGAGTGAAACAGAGTAAAACCGAGGCAAACAGAGTTAAACAGCGTTAAACAGAGGCAAACAGAGTTAAATAGAGTTAAACAGAGGCAAACGGAGTTAAGCAGAAGTAAACAGAGTTCAACAGATTTAAGCAGAGTTAAACAGATGGAAACTGAGTGAAACAGAGTTAAACAGGGGCATACAGAGTTAAACAGAGTTGGGCAGATGCAAACAGAGTTAAACAGATTTAAACAGAGGAAAACAGAGTTAAATAGAGTTAAACAGTGTTAAACAGAGGCAAACAGAGTTAAACCGAGTTAAACAGGGGCATACAGATGCAAACAGAGTTAAATAGATTGAAAAAGAGGCAAACCGAGTTGAACAGAGATAAACAGAGTTCAACAGAGTTAAGCACAGGTAAACAGAGTGAAACAGAGTTAAACCGAGGCAAACAGAGTTAAATAGAGTTGAACAGAGTTAAACAGAGTTAAACAGAGGCAAACAGAGTTAAACAGATTTAAGCAGAGTTTAACAGAGGGAAAGAGAGATGAACAGAGTTAATCAGATTTAAACATAGGCAAGCAGAGTTCAACAGAGTTAAATAGAGTTAAACAGAGGGAAACAGATGGAAACTGAGTGAAACAGAGTTAAACAGAGGCAAACCGAGTTAAACAGCGTTAAAGAGTGGCAAGCAGAGTTAAATAGAGTTAAACAGAGGCAAACAGACTTAACCAGAATTAAACAGTGTCCAACAGAGTTAAACAGAGTTAAACAGAGGCAAACAGAAGGAAATTGAGTGAACCAGAGTTAAACAGAGGCAAACAGAGTTAAACAGAGTTGAACAGAGGCAAACAGAGTTAAACTGAGTTACACAGAGGCAAACAGAGTTAAACAGACTTAATCAGAGTTAAACAGAAGTAAAGAGAGACGAACAGAGTTAAACAGAGTTAAACATAGGCAAGCAGAGTTCAACAGAGTTAAACAGAGGGAAACAGATGGAAACTGAGTGAAACAGAGTAAAACCGAGGCAAACAGAGTTAAACAGCGTTAAACAGAGGCAAACAGAGTTAAATAGAGTTAAACAGAGGCAAACGGAGTTAAGCAGAAGTAAACAGAGTTCAACAGATTTAAACAGAGTTAAACAGATGGAAACTGAGTGAAACAGAGTTAAACAGGGGCATACAGAGTTAAACAGAGTTGGGCAGATGCAAACAGAGTTAAACAGATTTAAACAGAGTTAAACAGAGGTAAACAGAGATGAACATTGTTAAACAGAGTTAAACATAGGCAAGCATAGTTCAACAGAGTTAAATAGAGGGAAACAGATGGAAACTGAGTGAAACAGAGTTAAACAGAGGCAAACCGAGTTAAACAGCGTTAAAGAGAGGCAAGCAGAGTTAAATAGAGTTAAACAGAGGCAAACAGACTTAACCAGAATTAAACAGAGTCCAACAGAGTTAAACAGAGTTAAACAGAGGTTAACAGATGGAAACTGAGTGAACCAGAGTTAAACAGAGGCATACAGGGTTAAACAGAGTTGAACAGAGGCAAAAAGAGGTAAACAGAGTTCAACAGAGGCAAACAGTTTTCAGTAGAGTTAAACAGAGGCGTACAGAGTTAAACAGAGTTAAACAGAGGAAATCAGATTTAAGCAACGTTAAACAGTGGCAAACAGAGTTAAATAGAGTTAAACAGTTGCAAACAGAATTAAACAGAATTCAATAGAGGCAAACAGAGTTAAATAGATTGAAACAGGGGCTAACAGAGTTCAACAGAGACAAACAGAGTTAAACAGAGGCAAACAGATGGAAACAGAGTGAAACAGAGTTAAACAGAGGCAAACAGAGTTAGACAGAGTTGAACAGAGGCAAACAGAGTTAAACTGAGTTAAACAGAGGCGAACAGAGTTAAACAGAGTTAAACAGAGGCAAACAGAATTAAACAGCGTTAAACGGAGTCAAACAGATTTTAATAGAGTTAAACAGTGGCAAATAGAGTTCAACAGAATTAAACAGAGGCAAACAGAGTTAAATAGAGTTAAACAGAGGCAAAGAGAGTTTAACAGAGTTAAACAGAGGCAAACAGAGTTAAATAGAGTTCAACAGAGGCAAACAGAGTTCAATAGAGTTAATCAGAGGCATACAGAGTTCAACAGAGTTAAACACGGGCAAACAAAGGGAAACAGAGTGAAACAGAGTTAAACAGAGGCATACAGAGTTAAACAGAGATAAACAGATGCAAACAGAGTTAAACAGCGTTAAACAGAGGCATACAGATTTCAACAGAGTTAAACACGGGCTAACAGATGCAAACAGAGTTCAACAGAGACAAACAGAGTTCAACAGAGTTTAACAGAGGCATACAGAGTTCAACAGAGTTGAACAGAGGCAATCAGAGTTAAATAGATTGAGACAGATGCAAACAGAGTTGAACAGAGATAAACAGATTTCAACAGATTTTAACACAGGTAAACAGAGGGAAACAGAGTGAAACAGAGTTAAACCGAGGCAAACAGAGTTAAACAGAGCTGAACAGTGGGAAACAGTGTTAAACAGAGTTAAACAGAGGCAAAGAGAGGCGAACAGAGTAAAACAGAGTTAAACATAGGCAAACAGAGTTAAACAGATGCAAACAGAGTGAAACAGTGTTAAAGAGAGGCAAACAGAGGTAAACAGAGGCAAACAGAGTTAAACAGAGTTAAATAGTGTTGAACAGAGGCAAACAGAGTTAAACAGAGTTAAACAGATGCAAACAGAGTGAAACAGAGTAAAACAGAGGTATACAGAGTTAATCAGAGTTAAACAGAGTTAAACAGAGGCAAACAGAGTTAAACAGCTTTAAACAGAGGAAAACAGAGTTAAATAGAGTTAAACAGTGTTAAACAGAGGCAAACAGAGTTAAACCGAGTTAAACAGGGGCATACAGATGCAAACAGAGTTAAATAGATTGAAAAAGAGGCAAACCGAGTTGAACAGAGATAAACAGAGTTCAACAGAGTTAAGCACAGGTAAACAGAGTGAAACAGAGTTAAACCGAGGCAAACAGAGTTAAATAGAGTTGAACAGAGTTAAACAGAGTTAAACAGAGGCAAACAGAGTTAAACAGATTGAAGCAGAGTTTAACAGAGGGAAAGAGAGATGAACAGAGTTAATCAGATTTAAACATAGGCAAGCAGAGTTCAACAGAGTTAAATAGAGTTAAACAGAGGGAAACAGATGGAAACTGAGTGAAACAGAGTTAAACAGAGGCAAACCGAGTTAAACAGCGTTAAAGAGTGGCAAGCAGAGTTAAATAGAGTTAAACAGAGGCAAACAGACTTAACCAGAATTAAACAGTGTCCAACAGAGTTAAACAGAGTTAAACAGAGGCAAACAGAAGGAAACTGAGTGAACCAGAGTTAAACAGAGGCATACAGAGTTAAACAGAGTTGAACAGAGGCAAAAACAGGTAAACAGAGTTCAACAGAGGCAAACAGTGTTCAGTAGAGTTAAACAGAGGCGTACAGAGTTAAACAGAGGAAATCAGAGTTAAACAGATTTAAACAGTGGCTAACAGAGTTCAACAGAGACAAACAGAGTTCAACAGAGTTAAAAGAGGCATACAGAGTTTAGCAGAGGTAAACAAAGGCAAACAGAGTTAAACAACGTTAAACAGAGGCAAACAGAGTTAAATAGAGTTAAACAGTGGCAAACAGAGTTAAACAGAATTCAATAGAGGCAAACAGAGTTAAATACATTGAAACAGGGGCTAACAGAGTTCAACAGAGACAAACAGAGTTCAACCGAGTTAAACAGAGGCAAACAGAGGGAAACAGAGTGAAACAGAGTTAAACAGAGGCAAACAGAGTTAGACAGAGTTGAACAGAGGCAAACAGAGTTAAACTGAGTTACACAGAGGCAAACAGAGTTAAACAGACTTAATCAGAGTTAAACAGAAGTAAAGAGAGACGAACAGAGTTATACAGAGTTAAACATAGGCAAGCAGAGTTCAACAGAGTTAAACAGAGTTAAACAGAGGGAAACAGATGGAAACTGAGTGAAACAGAGTAAAACCGAGTTAAACAGCGTTAAAGAGAGGCAAGCAGAGTTAAATAGAGTTAAACAGAGGCAAACAGATTTAACCAGAATTAAACAGAGTCCAACAGAGTTAAACAGAGTTAAACAGATGGAAACTGAGTGAAACAGAGTTAAACAGGGGCATACAGAGTTAAACAGAGTTGGGCAGATGCAAACAGAGTTAAACAGATTTAAACAGAGTTAAACAGAGGTAAACAGAGATGAACATTGTTAAACAGAGTTAAACATAGGCAAGCATAGTTCAACAGAGTTAAATAGAGGGAAACAGATGGAAACTGAGTGAAACAGAGTTAAACAGAGGCAAACCGAGTTAAACAGCGTTAAAGAGAGGCAAGCAGAGTTAAATAGAGTTAAACAGAGGCAAACAGACTTAACCAGAATTAAACAGAGTCCAACAGAGTTAAACAGAGTTAAACAGAGGTTAACAGATGGAAACTGAGTGAACCAGAGTTAAACAGAGGCATACAGGGTTAAACAGAGTTGAACAGAGGCAAAAAGAGGTAAACAGAGTTCAACAGAGGCAAACAGTTTTCAGTAGAGTTAAGCAGAGGCGTACAGAGTTAAACAGAGTTAAACAGAGGAAATCAGATTTAAGCAACGTTAAACAGCGGCAAACAGAGTTAAATAGAGTTAAACAGCAGCAAACAGAGTTAAACAGAATTCAATAGAGGCAAACAGAGTTAAATAGATTGAAACAGGGGCTAACAGAGTTCAACAGAGACAAACAGAGTTAAACAGAGGCAAACAGATGGAAACAGAGTGAAACAGAGTTAAACAGAGGCAAACAGAGTTAGACAGAGTTGAACAGAGGCAAACAGAGTTAAACTGAGTTAAACAGAGGCGAACAGAGTTAAACAGAGTTAAACAGAGGCAAACAGAATTAAACAGCGTTAAACGGAGTCAAACAGATTTTAATAGAGTTAAACAGTGGCAAATAGAGTTAAACAGAATTAAACAGAGGCAAACAGAGTTAAATAGAGTTAAACAGAGGCAAAGAGAGTTTAACAGAGTTAAACAGAGGCAAACAGAGTTAAATAGAGTTCAACAGAGGCAAACAGAGTTCAATAGAGTTAATCAGAGGCATACAGAGTTCAACAGAGTTAAACACGGGCAAACAGAGGGAAACAGAGTGAAACAGAGTTAAACAGAGGCATACAGAGTTAAACAGAGATAAACAGATGCAAACAGAGTTAAACAGCGTTAAACAGAGGCATACAGATTTCAACAGAGTTAAACACGGGCTAACAGATGCAAACAGAGTTCAACAGAGACAAACAGAGTTCAACAGAGTTTAACAGAGGCATACAGAGTTCAACAGAGTTGAACAGAGGCAAACAGAGTTAAATAGATTGAGACAGATGCAAACAGAGTTGAACAGAGATAAACAGATTTCAACAGATTTTAACACAGGTAAACAGAGGGAAACAGAGTGAAACAGAGTTAAACCGAGGCAAACAGAGTTAAACAGAGCTGAACAGTGGGAAACAGTGTTAAACAGAGTTAAACAGAGGCAAAGAGAGGCGAACAGAGTAAAACAGAGTTAAACATAGGCAAACAGAGTTAAACAGATGCAAACAGAGTGAAACAGTGTTAAAGAGAGGCAAACAGAGGTAAACAGAGGCAAACAGAGTTAAACAGAGTTAAATAGTGTTGAACAGAGGCAAACAGAGTTAAACAGAGTTAAACAGATGCAAACAGAGTGAAACAGAGTAAAACAGAGGTATACAGAGTTAATCAGAGTTAAACAGAGGCAAACAGAGTTAAACAGCTTTAAACAGAGGAAAACAGAGTTAAATAGAGTTAAACAGTGTTAAACAGAGGCAAACAGAGTTAAACCGAGTTAAACAGGGGCATACAGATGCAAACAGAGTTAAATAGATTGAAAAAGAGGCAAACCGAGTTGAACAGAGATAAACAGAGTTCAACAGAGTTAAGCACAGGTAAACAGAGTGAAACAGAGTTAAACCGAGGCAAACAGAGTTAAATAGAGTTGAACAGAGTTAAACAGAGTTAAACAGAGGCAAACAGAGTTAAACAGATTTAAGCAGAGTTTAACAGAGGGAAAGAGAGATGAACAGAGTTAATCAGATTTAAACATAGGCAAGCAGAGTTCAACAGAGTTAAATAGAGTTAAATAGAGGGAAACAGATGGAAACTGAGTGAAACAGAGTTAAACAGAGGCAAACCGAGTTAAACAGCGTTAAAGAGTGGCAAGCAGAGTTAAATAGAGTTAAACAGAGGCAAACAGACTTAACCAGAATTAAACAGTGTCCAACAGAGTTAAACAGAGTTAAACAGAGGCAAACAGAAGGAAACTGAGTGAACCAGAGTTAAACAGAGACATACAGAGTTAAACAGAGTTGAACAGAGGCAAAAACAGGTAAACAGAGTTCAACAGAGGCAAACAGTGTTCAGTAGAGTTAAACAGAGGCGTACAGAGTTAAACAGAGTTAAACAGAGGAAATCAGAGTTAAACAGATTTAAACAGTGGCTAACAGAGTTCAACAGAGACAAACAGAGTTCATCAGAGTTAAAAGAGGCATACAGAGTTTAGCAGAGGTAAACAAAGGCAAACAGAGTTAAACAACGTTAAACAGAGGCAAACAGAGTTAAATAGAGTTAAACAGTGGCAAACAGAGTTAAACAGAATTCAATAGAGGCAAACAGAGTTAAATACATTGAAACAGGGGCTAACAGAGTTCAACAGAGACAAACAGAGTTCAACAGAGTTAAACAGAGGCAAACAGAGGGAAACAGATTGAAACAGAGTTAAACAGAGGCAAACAGAGTTAGACAGAGTTGAACAGAGGCAAACAGAGTTAAACTGAGTTACACAGAGGCAAACAGAGTTAAACAGACTTAATCAGAGTTAAACAGAAGTAAAGAGAGACGAACAGAGTTAAACAGAGTTAAACATAGGCAAGCAGAGTTCAACAGAGTTAAACAGAGTTAAACAGAGGGAAACAGATGGAAACTGAGTGAAACAGAGTAAAACCGAGGCAAACCGAGTTAAACAGCGTTAAAGAGAGGCAGGCAGAGTTAAATAGAGTTAAACAGAGGCAAACAGACTTAACCAGAATTAAACAGAGTCCAACAGAGTTAAACAGAGTTAAACAGAGGTTAACAGATGGAAACTGAGTGAACCAGAGTTAAACAGAGGCATACAGGGTTAAACAGAGTTGAACAGAGGCAAAAAGAGGTAAACAGAGTTCAACAGAGGCAAACAGTGTTCAGTAGAGTTAAATAGAGGCGTACAGAGTTAAACAGAGTTAAACAGAGGAAATCAGATTTAAGCAACGTTAAACAGTGGCAAACAGAGTTAAATAGAGTTAAACAGTAGCAAACAGAGTTAAACAGAATTCAATAGAGGCAAACAGAGTTAAATAGATTGAAACAGGGGCTAACAGAGTTCAACAGAGACAAACAGAGTTAAACAGAGTTAAACAGAGGCAAACAGATGGAAACAGAGTGAAACAGAGTTAAACAGAGGCAAACAGAGTTAGACAGAGTTGAACAGAGGCAAACAGAGTTAAACTGAGTTAAACAGAGGCGAACAGAGTTAAACAGAGTTAAACAGAGGCAAACAGAATTAAACAGCGTTAAACGGAGTCAAACAGATTTTAATAGAGTTAAACAGTGGCAAATAGAGTTAAACAGAATTAAACAGAGGCAAACAGAGTTAAATCGAGTTAAACAGAGGCAAAGAGAGTTTAACAGAGTTAAACAGAGGCAAACAGAGTTAAATAGAGTTCAACAGAGGCAAACAGAGTTCAATAGAGTTAATCAGAGGCATACAGAGTTCAACAGAGTTAAACACGGGCAAACAGAGGGAAACAGAGTGAAACAGAGTTAAACAGAGATAAACAGATGCAAACAGAGTTAAACAGCGTTAAACAGAGGCATACAGATTTCAACAGAGTTAAACACGGGCTAACAGATGCAAACAGAGTTCAACAGAGACAAACAGAGTTCAACAGAGTTTAACAGAGGCATACAGAGTTCAACAGAGTTGAACAGAGGCAAACAGAGTTAAATAGATTGAGACAGATGCAAACAGAGTTGAACAGAGATAAACAGATTTCAACAGATTTTAACACAGGTAAACAGAGGGAAACAGAGTGAAACAGAGTTAAACCGAGGCAAACAGAGTTAAACAGAGCTGAACAGTGGGAAACAGTGTTAAACAGAGTTAAACAGAGGCAAAGAGAGGCGAACAGAGTAAAACAGAGTTAAACATAGGCAAACAGAGTTAAACAGATGCAAACAGAGTGAAACAGTGTTAAAGAGAGGCAAACAGAGGTAAACAGAGGCAAACAGAGTTAAACAGAGTTAAATAGTGTTGAACAGAGGCAAACAGAGTTAAACAGAGTTAAACAGATGCAAACAGAGTGAAACAGAGTAAAACAGAGGTATACAGAGTTAATCAGAGTTAAACAGAGGCAAACAGAGTTAAACAGCTTTAAACAGAGGAAAACAGAGTTAAATAGAGTTAAACAGTGTTAAACAGAGGCAAACAGAGTTAAACCGAGTTAAACAGGGGCATACAGATGCAAACAGAGTTAAATAGATTGAAAAAGAGGCAAACCGAGTTGAACAGAGATAAACAGAGTTCAACAGAGTTAAGCACAGGTAAACAGAGTGAAACAGAGTTAAACCGAGGCAAACAGAGTTAAATAGAGTTGAACAGAGTTAAACAGAGTTAAACAGAGGCAAACAGAGTTAAACAGATTTAAGCAGAGTTTAACAGAGGGAAAGAGAGATGAACAGAGTTAATCAGATTTAAACATAGGCAAGCAGAGTTCAACAGAGTTAAATAGAGTTAAATAGAGGGAAACAGATGGAAACTGAGTGAAACAGAGTTAAACAGAGGCAAACCGAGTTAAACAGCGTTAAAGAGTGGCAAGCAGAGTTAAATAGAGTTAAACAGAGGCAAACAGACTTAACCAGAATTAAACAGTGTCCAACAGAGTTAAACAGAGTTAAACAGAGGCAAACAGAAGGAAACTGAGTGAACCAGAGTTAAACAGAGACATACAGAGTTAAACAGAGTTGAACAGAGGCAAAAACAGGTAAACAGAGTTCAACAGAGGCAAACAGTGTTCAGTAGAGTTAAACAGAGGCGTACAGAGTTAAACAGAGTTAAACAGAGGAAATCAGAGTTAAACAGATTTAAACAGTGGCTAACAGAGTTCAACAGAGACAAACAGAGTTCATCAGAGTTAAAAGAGGCATACAGAGTTTAGCAGAGGTAAACAAAGGCAAACAGAGTTAAACAACGTTAAACAGAGGCAAACAGTGTTAAATAGAGTTAAACAGTGGCAAACAGAGTTAAACAGAATTCAATAGAGGCAAACAGAGTTAAATACATTGAAACAGGGGCTAACAGAGTTCAACAGAGACAAACAGAGTTCAACAGAGTTAAACAGAGGCAAACAGAGGGAAACAGATTGAAACAGAGTTAAACAGAGGCAAACAGAGTTAGACAGAGTTGAACAGAGGCAAACAGAGTTAAACTGAGTTACACAGAGGCAAACAGAGTTAAACAGACTTAATCAGAGTTAAACAGAAGTAAAGAGAGACGAACAGAGTTAAACAGAGTTAAACATAGGCAAGGAGAGTTCAACAGAGTTAAACAGAGTTAAACAGAGGGAAACAGATGGAAACTGAGTGAAACAGAGTAAAACCGAGGCAAACCGAGTTAAACAGCGTTAAAGAGAGGCAAGCAGAGTTAAATAGAGTTAAACAGAGGCAAACAGACTTAACCAGAATTAAACAGAGTCCAACAGAGTTAAACAGAGTTAAACAGAGGTTAACAGATGGAAACTGAGTGAACCAGAGTTAAACAGAGGCATACAGGGTTAAACAGAGTTGAACAGAGGCAAAAAGAGGTAAACAGAGTTCAACAGAGGCAAACAGTGTTCAGTAGAGTTAAACAGAGGCGTACAGAGTTAAACAGAGTTAAACAGAGGAAATCAGATTTAAGCAACGTTAAACAGTGGCAAACAGAGTTAAATAGAGTTAAACAGTAGCAAACAGAGTTAAACAGAATTCAATAGAGGCAAACAGAGTTAAATAGATTGAAACAGGGGCTAACAGAGTTCAACAGAGACAAACAGAGTTAAACAGAGTTAAACAGAGGCAAACAGATGGAAACAGAGTGAAACAGAGTTAAACAGAGGCAAACAGAGTTAGACAGAGTTGAACAGAGGCAAACAGAGTTAAACTGAGTTAAACAGAGGCGAACAGAGTTAAACAGAGTTAAACAGAGGCAAACAGAATTAAACAGCGTTAAACGGAGTCAAACAGATTTTAATAGAGTTAAACAGTGGCAAATAGAGTTAAACAGAATTAAACAGAGGCAAACAGAGTTAAATAGAGTTAAACAGAGGCAAAGAGAGTTTAACAGAGTTAAACAGAGGCAAACAGAGTTAAATAGAGTTCAACAGAGGCAAACAGAGTTCAATAGAGTTAATCAGAGGCATACAGAGTTCAACAGAGTTAAACACGGGCAAACAGAGGGAAACAGAGTGAAACAGAGTTAAACAGAGATAAACAGATGCAAACAGAGTTAAACAGCGTTAAACAGAGGCATACAGATTTCAACAGAATTAAACACGGGCTAACAGATGCAAACAGAGTTCAACAGAGACAAACAGAGTTCAACAGAGTTTAACAGAGGCATACAGAGTAAAACAGAGTTGAACAGAGGCAAACAGAGTTAAATAGATTGAGACAGATGCAAACAGAGTTGAACAGAGATAAACAGATTTCAACAGATTTTAACACAGGTAAACAGAGGGAAACAGAGTGAAACAGAGTTAAACCGAGGCAAACAGAGTTAAACAGAGCTGAACAGTGGGAAACAGTGTTAAACAGAGGGAAACAGAGGCAAAGAGAGGCGAACAGAGTAAAACAGAGTTAAACATAGGCAAACAGAGTTAAACAGAAGCAAACAGAGTGAAACAGTGTTAAAGAGATGCAAACAAAGGTAAACAGAGGCAAACAGAGTTAAACAGAGTTAAATAGTGTTGAACAGAGGGAAACAGAGTGAAACAGAGTAAAACAGAGGTATACAGAGTTAAGCAGAGTTAAACATAGGCAAACAGAGGCAAACAGAGTTAAATGGAGTTCAACGGAGGCAGAGTTAAATAGAGTTAAATGGAGGCAAACTGAGTTAAACAGAATTAAACTGAGGCAAACAGCTTTAAACAGAGATGAACAGAGGCAAACTGATCTAAACAGAGTTAAACAGGGGCAAACATGTTTAAACAGATTTGAACAGAGGCAAACAGAGTTGAACAGAGTTAAAAGAGGCATACAGAGTTAAAGAGAGTTAAACAGACGCAATCAGAGTTAAACAGGTTTGAACGGAGGCAAACAGAGTTTAACAGAGTTAAACAATGGCAAACAGAGTTAAACAGAATTAAACAGAGGCAAACAGAGTTAGATAGATTGAAACAGAGGCAGACAGAGTTCAACAGAGACAAAAAGAGTTAAACAGAGTTAAACAGAGGCAAACAGAGGGAAACAGAGTGAAACAGAGTCAGACGGAGGCATACAGCGTTAAACAGATTTGAACAGAGGCAAACAGAGTTAAACAGCTTTAAACAGAGGAAAACAGAGTTAAATAGAGTTAAACAGTGTTAAACAGAGGCAAACAGAGTTAAACCGAGTTAAACAGGGGCATACAGATGCAAACAGAGTTAAATAGATTGAAAAAGAGGCAAACCGAGTTGAACAGAGATAAACAGAGTTCAACAGAGTTAAGCACAGGTAAACAGAGTGAAACAGAGTTAAACCGAGGCAAACAGAGTTAAATAGAGTTGAACAGAGTTAAACAGAGTTAAACAGAGGCAAACAGAGTTAAACAGATTTAAGCAGAGTTTAACAGAGGGAAAGAGAGATGAACAGAGTTAATCAGATTTAAACATAGGCAAGCAGAGTTCAACTGAGTTAAATAGAGTTAAACAGAGGGAAACAGATGGAAACTGAGTGAAACAGAGTTAAACAGAGGCAAACCGAGTTAAACAGCGTTAAAGAGTGCAAGCAGAGTTAAATAGAGTTAAACAGAGGCAAACAGACTTAACCAGAATTAAACAGTGTCCAACAGAGTTAAACAGAGTTAAACAGAGGCAAACAGAAGGAAACTGAGTGAACCAGAGTTAAACAGAGGCATACAGAGTTAAACAGAGTTGAACAGAGGCAAAAAGAGGTAAACAGAGTTCAACAGAGGCAAACAGTGTTCAGTAGAGTTAAACAGAGGCGTACAGAGTTAAACAGAGTTAAACAGAGGAAATCAGAGTTAAACAGATTTAAACAGTGGCTAACAGAGTTCAACAGAGACAAACAGAGTTCAACAGAGTTAAAAGAGGCATACAGAGTTTAGCAGAGGTAAACAAAGGCAAACAGAGTTAAACAACGTTAAACAGAGGCAAACAGACTTAAATAGAGTTAAACAGTGGCAAACAGAGTTAAACAGAATTCAATAGAGGCAAACAGAGTTAAATAGATTGAAACAGGGGCTAACAGAGTTCAACAGAGACAAACAGAGTGAAACAGAGTTAAACAGAGGCAAACAGAGGGAAACAGAGTGAAACAGAGTTAAACAGAGGCAAACAGAGTTAGACAGAGTTGAACAGAGGCAAACAGAGTTAAACTGAGTTACACAGAGGCAAACAGAGTTAAACAGACTTAATCAGAGTTAAACAGAAGTAAAGAGAGACGAACAGAGTTAAACAGAGTTAAACATAGGCAAGCAGAGTTCAACAGAGTTAAACAGAGTTAAACAGAGGGAAACAGATGGAAACTGAGTGAAACAGAGTAAAACCGAGGCAAACAGAGTTAAACAGCGTTAAACAGAGGCAAACAGAGTTAAATAGAGTTAAACAGAGGCAAACGGAGTTAAGCAGAAGTAAACAGAGTTCAACAGATTTAAACAGAGTTAAACAGATGGAAACTGAGTGAAACAGAGTTAAACAGGGGCATACAGAGTTAAACAGAGTTGGGCAGATGCAAACAGAGTTAAACAGATTTAAACAGAGTTAAACAGAGGTAAACAGAGATGAACATTGTTAAACAGAGTTAAACATAGGCAAGCATAGTTCAACAGAGTTAAATAGAGGGAAACAGATGGAAACTGAGTGAAACAGAGTTAAACAGAGGCAAACCGAGTTAAACAGCGTTAAAGAGAGGCAAGCAGAGTTAAATAGAGTTAAACAGAGGCAAACAGACTTAACCAGAATTAAACAGAGTCCAACAGAGTTAAACAGAGTTAAACAGAGGTTAACAGATGGAAACTGAGTGAACCAGAGTTAAACAGAGGCATACAGGGTTAAACAGAGTTAAACAGAGGAAATCAGATTTAAGCAACGTTAAACAGTGGCAAACAGAGTTAAATAGAGTTAAACAGTCGCAAACAGAGTTAAACAGAATTCAATAGAGGCAAACAGAGTTAAATAGATTGAAACAGGGGCTAACAGAGTTCAACAGAGACAAATAGAGTTAAACAGAGTTAAACAGAGGCAAACAGATGGAAACAGAGTGAAACAGAGTTAAACAGAGGCAAACAGAGTTAGACAGAGTTGAACAGAGGCAAACAGAGTTAAACTGAGTTAAACAGAGGCGAACAGAGTTAAACAGAGTTAAACAGAGGCAAACAGAATTAAACAGCGTTTAAACGGAGTCAAACAGATTTTAATAGAGTTAAACAGTGGCAAATAGAGTTAAACAGAATTAAACAGAGGCAAACAGAGTTAAATAGAGTTAAACAGAGGCAAAGAGAGTTTAACAGAGTTAAACAGAGGCAAACAGAGTTCAATAGAGTTCAACAGAGGCAAACAGAGTTCAATAGAGTTAATCAGAGGCATACAGAGTTCAACAGAGTTAAACACGGGCAAACAGAGGGAAACAGAGTGAAACAGAGTTAAACAGAGGCATACAGAGTTAAACAGAGATAAACAGATGCAAACAGAGTTAAACAGCGTTAAACAGAGGCATACAGATTTCAACAGAGTTAAACACGGCCAAACAGAGGCAAACAGAGTTCAACAGAGACAAACAGAGTTCAACAGAGTTTAACAGAGGCATACAGAGTTAAACAGAGTTCAACAGAGGCAAACAGAGTTAAATAGATTGAGACAGATGCAAACAGAGTTGAACAGAGATAAACAAATTTCAACAGATTTTAACACAGGTAAACAGAGGGAAACAGAGTGAAACAGAGTTAAACCGAGGCAAACAGAGTTAAACAGAGCTGAACAGTGGGAAACAGTGTTAAACAGAGTTAAACAGAGGCAAAGAGAGGCGAACAGAGTAAAACAGAGTTAAACATAGGCAAACAGAGTTAAACAGATGCAAACAGAGTGAAACAGTGTTAAAGAGAGGCAAACAGAGGTAAACAGAGGCAAACAGAGTTAAACAGAGTTAAATAGTGTTGACCAGAGGCAAACAGAGTTAAACAGAGTTAAACAGATGCAAACAGAGTGAAACAGAGTAAAACAGAGGTATACAGAGTTAATCAGAGTTAAACAGAGTTAAACAGAGGCTAACAGAGTTAAATGGAGTTCAACGTAGGCAGAGTTAAATAGAGTTAAATGGAGGCAAACTGAGTTAAACAGAATTAAACTGAGGCAAACAGCTTTAAATAGTGATGAACAGAGGCAAACTGATCTAAACAGAGTTAAACAGGGGCAAACATGTTTAAACAGATTTGAACAGAGGCAAACAGAGTTGAACAGAATTAAAAGAGGCATACAGAGTTAAAGAGAGTTAAACAGAGGCAATCAGATTTAAACAGGGTTGAACGGAGGCAACCAGAGTTTAACAGAGTTAAACAATGGCAAATAGAGTTAAACAGAATTAAACAGAGGCAAACAGAGTTAGATAGATTGAAACAGAGGCAGACAGAGTTCAACAGAGACAAAAAGAGTTAAACAGAGTTAAACAGAGGCAAACAGATGCAAACAGAGTGAAACAGAGTCAGACGGAGGCATACAGCGTTAAACAGATTTGAACAGAGGCAAACAGATTTAAACAGCTTTAAACAGAGGAAAACAGAGTTAAATAGAGTTAAACAGTGTTAAACAGAGGCAAACAGAGTTAAACCGAGTTAAACAGGGGCATACAGATGCAAGCAGAGTTAAATAGATTGAAAAAGAGGCAAACCGAGTTGAACAGAGATAAACAGAGTTCAACAGAGTTAAACACAGGTAAACAGAGTGAAACAGAGTTAAACCGAGGCAAACAGAGTTAAATAGAGTTGAACAGAGGCAAACAGAGTTAAACAGAGTTAAACAGAGGCAAACAGAGTTAAACAGATTTATGCAGAGTTTAACAGAGGGAAAGAGAGATGAACAGAGTTAATCAGATTTAAACATAGGCAAGCAGAGTTCAACAGAGTTAAATAGAGTGAAACAGAGGGAAACAGATGGAAACTGAGTGAAACAGAGTTAAACAGAGGCAAACCGAGTTAAACAGCGTTAAAGAGAGGCAAGCAGAGTTAAATAGAGTTAAACAGAGGCAAACAGACTTAACCAGAATTAAACAGAGTCTAACAGAGTTAAACAGAGTTAAACAGAGGCAAACAGAAAGAAACTGAGTGAACCAGAGTTAAACAGAGGCATACAGAGTTAAACAGAGTTGAACAGAGGCAAAAAGAGTTAAACAGAGTTCAAAAGAGGCAAACAGTGTTCAGTAGAGTTAAACAGAGGCGTACAGAGTTAAACAGAGTTAAACAGAGGAAATCAGAGTTAACAGATTTAAACAGTGGCTAACAGAGTTCAACAGAGACAAACAGAGTTCAACAGAGTTAAAAGAGGCATACAGAGTTTAGCAGAGGTAAACAAAGGCAAACAGAGTTAAACAACGTTAAACAGAGGCAAACAGAGTTAAATAGAGTTAAACAGTGGCAAACAGAGTTAAACAGAATTCAATAGAGGCAAACAGAGTTAAATAGATTGAAACAGGGGCTAACAGAGTTCAACAGAGACAAACAGAGTTCAACAGAGTTAAACAGAGGCAAACAGAGGGAAACAGAGTGAAACAGAGTTAAACAGAGGCATACAGAGTTAGACAGAGTTGAACAGAGGCAAACAGAGTTAAACTGAGTTACACAGAGGCAAACATAGTTAAACAGACTTAATCAGAGTTAAACAGAAGTAAAGAGAGACGAACAGATTTAAACAGAGTTAAACATAGGCAAGCAGAGTTCAACAGAGTTAAACAGAGTTAAACAGAGGGAAACAGATGTAAACTGAGTGAAACAGAGTAAAACCGAGGCAAACAGAGTTAAACAGCGTTAAGCAGAGGCAAACAGAGTTAAATAGAGTTAAACAGAGGCAAACGGAGTTAAGCAGAAATAAACAGAGTTCAACAGATTTAAACAGAGTTAAACAGATGGAAACTGAGTGAAACAGAGTTAAACAGGGGCATACAGAGTTAAACAGAGTTGGGCAGATGCAAACAGAGTTAAATAGATTGAAACAGAGGGAAACAGAGTTGAACAGAGATAAACAGAGTTAAACACAGGTAAACAGAGTGAAACAGAGTTAAACCGAGGCAAACAGAGTTAAATAGAGTTGAACAGAGGCAAACAGAGTTAAACAGAGTTAAACAGAGGCAAACAGAGTTAAACAGATTGAAACAAATTTAAACGGAGGTAAAGAGAGATGAACAGACTTAAACAGAGTTAAACATAGGCAAGCAGAGTGAAACAGAATGAAACAGAGTTAAATAGATTGAAGCAGGGGCTAACAGAGGTCAACAGAGACAAACAGAGTTAAACAGAATTAAACTGAGGCAAACTGAGTTAAACAGAGATAAACAGAGGCAACCAGAGTTAAACAGCGTTAAACAGAGGCGAACAGAGTTAAATAGAGTTTAACAGTGGCAAACAGCAGTTAACCAGAATTAAACAGAGGCAAACAGAGTTAAATAGATTGAAACAGAGGCAAACAGAGTTGAACAGAGACAAACAGAGTTAAACAGAGTCCAACAGAGTTAAACAGATGCAAACAGAGGGAAACAGAGTGAAACAAAGTTAAACAGAGGCATACAGAGTTAAACAGAGTTGAACAGAGGCAAACACAGTTAAACAGATTGAAACAGAGGCAAACAGATTTCAACAGAGATAAACAGAGTTCAACAGAGTTAAACCGAGTTCAACAGAGGCAAACGGAGTTCAACAGAGATAAACAGAGATCGACAGAGTTAAACCGAGTTAAACAGAGGTAAACAGAGCGAAACAGAGTTAGAAAGAGTTAAACAGAGTTAGACAGAGGCAAAGAGAGGCGAACAGAGTTAAACAGAGTTAAACATAGGCAATCAGAGTTAAACAGAGTTGAACAGAGGCAAACAGAGTTAAACAGAGTTAAACAGAGGCAAACAGAGTTAAACAGAATTAAACAGAGTTCAACAGAGTTAAACAGTGTTAAACAGAGGCAAACAGAGTGAAACAGAGTTAAACAGAGGCATACAGAGTTAAACAGATTTAAACAGAGTTGAACAGAAGCAAACAGAGTTAAACAGATGCAAACAGAGTGAAACAGAATAAAACAGAGGTATACAGAGTTAAACATAGTTAAACAGATTTAAACAGTGGCAAACAGAGTTAAATAGATTGAAACAGAGGCAAACAGAGTTCAACAGAGTTAAAAGAGGCATACAGAGTTTAGCAGAGGTAAACAGAGGCAAAAAGAGTTAAACAACGTTAAACAGAGGCAGAGTTAAATAGAGTTAAACAGTGGCAAACAGAGTTAAACAGATTTAAACAGAGGTAAACAGAGTTAAACAGCGTTAAACAGAGTTAAATAGAGTTAAACAGTGGCAAACAGAGTTAAACAGAATTAAACAGAGGCAAACAGAGTTAAATAGATTGAAACAGAGGCAAACAGAGTTCAGCAGAGACATTAAGAGTTCAACAGATTTAAACAGAGGCAAACAGAGGGAAACAGAGTGAAACAGAGTTAAACAGAGGCATACAGAGTTAGACAGAGTTGAACAGAGGCAAACAGAGTTAAATAGATTGAAACAGAGGCAAACAGAGTTAAACAGAGTTAATCAGAGTTAACCAGAAGTAAAGAGAGACGAACAGAGTTAAACAGAGTTAAACATAGGCAAGCAGAGTTCAACAGAGTTAAACAGAGTTAAACAGAGGGAAACAGATGGAAACTGAGTGAAACACAGTAAAACCGAGGCAAACAGAGTTAAACAGCGTTAAGCAGAGGCAAACAGAGTTAAATAGAGTTAAACAGAGGCAAACGGAGTTAAGCAGAATTAAACAGAGTTCAACAGATTTAAACAGAGTTAAACAGATGGAAACTGAATGAAACAGAGTTAAACAGGGGCATACAGAGTTAAACAGAGTTGGGCAGATGCAAACAGAGTTAAATAGATTGAAACAGAGGGAAACAGAGTCGAACAGAGTTCAACAGAGTTAAACACAGGTAAACAGAGTGAAACAGAGTTAAAACGAGGCAAACAGAGTTAAATAGAGTTGAACAGAGGCAAACAGAGTTAAACAGAGGCAAACAGAGTTAAACAGATTTAAACAAAGTTAAACGGAGGTAAAGAGAGATGAACAGAGTTAAACAGAGTTCAACATAGGCAAGCAGAGATCAACAGAGGCAAACAGAGTTAAATAGATTGAAGCAGGGGCTAACAGAGGTCAACAGAGACAAACAGAGTTAAACAGAATTAAACTGAGGCAAACTGAGTTAAACAGAGATAAACAGAGGCAACCAGAGTTAAACAGCGTTAAACAGAGGCAAACAGAGTTAAATAGAGTTTAACAGTGGCAAACAGCAGTTAACCTGAATTAAACAGAGGCAAACAGAGTTAAATAGATTGAAACAGAGGCAAACAGAGTTGAACAGAGACAAACAGAGTTAAACAGAGTTAAACAGAGTTAAACAGAGGCAAACAGAAGGAAACAGAGTGAAACAGAGTTAAACAGAGTTAAACAGAGGCAAACAGATGGAAACTGAGTGAAACAGAGGCATACAGAGTTGAACAGAGGCAAAAAGAGGTAAGCAGAGTTCAACAGAGGCAAACAGTGTTCAATAGAGGTAAACAGAGGAGTACAGAGTGAAACAGAGTTAAACAGAGGCAATCAGAGTTAAACAGATTTAAACAGTGGCACACAGAGTTAAATAGATTGAAACAGAGGCAAATAGAGACAAACAGAGATAAACAGAGTCCAACAGAGTTACACAGATGCAAACAGAGGGAAACAGAGTGAACAGAGTTAAACAGAGGCATACAGAGTTAAACAGAGTTGACCAGAGGCAAACACAGTTAAATAGAGTTAAACAGTGGCAAGCAGAGTTAAACAGAGGCAAACAGAGTTAAACAGAGTTAAACAGAGCAAACAGAGTTAAACAGATTGAAACAAATTTAAACGGAGGTAAAGAGAGATGAACAGAGTTAAACAGAGTTAAACATAGGCAAGCAGAGTGAAACAGAATGAAACAGAGTTAAATAGATTGAAGCAGGGGCAAACAGAGTTGAACAGAGACAAACAGAGTTAAACAGAGTCCAACAGAGTTAAACAGATGCAAACAGAGGGAAACAGAGTGAAACAAAGTTAAACAGAGGCATACAGAGTTAAACAGAGTTGAACAGAGGCAAACACAGTTAAACAGATTGAAACAGAGGCAAACAGATTTCAACAGAGATAAACAGAGTTCAACAGAGTTAAACCGAGTTCAACAGAGGCAAACGGAGTTCAACAGAGATAAACAGAGATCGACAGAGTTAAACCGAGTTAAACAGAGGTAAACAGAGCGAAACTGAGTTAGAAAGAGTTAAACAGAGTTAGACAGAGGCAAAGAGAGGCGAACAGAGTTAAACAGAGTTAAACATAGGCAATCAGAGTTAAACAGAGTTGAACAGAGGCAAACAGAGTTAAACAGAGTTAAACAGAGGCAAACAGAGTTAAACAGAATTAAACAGAGTTCAACAGAGTTAAACAGTGTTAAACAGAGGCAAACAGAGTGAAACAGAGTTAAACAGAGGCATACAGAGTTAAACAGATTTAAACAGAGTTGAACAGAAGCAAACAGAGTTAAACAGATGCAAACAGAGTGAAACAGAATAAAACAGAGGTATACAGAGTTAAACATAGTTAAACAGATTTAAACAGTGGCAAACAGAGTTAAATAGATTGAAACAGAGGCAAACAGAGTTCAACAGAGTTAAAAGAGGCATACAGAGTTTAGCAGAGGTAAACAGAGGCAAAAAGAGTTAAACAACGTTAAACAGAGGCAGAGTTAAATAGAGTTAAACAGTGGCAAACAGAGTTAAACAGATTTAAACAGAGGTAAACAGAGTTAAACAGCGTTAAACAGAGTTAAATAGAGTTAAACAGTGGCAAACAGAGTTAAACAGAATTAAACAGAGGCAAACAGAGTTAAATAGATTGAAACAGAGGCAAACAGAGTTCAGCAGAGACATTAAGAGTTCAACAGAGTTAAACAGAGGCAAACAGAGGGAAACAGAGTGAAACAGAGTTAAACAGAGGCATACAGAGTTAGACAGAGTTGAACAGAGGCAAACAGAGTTAAATAGATTGAAACAGAGGCAAACAGAGTTAAACAGAGTTAATCAGAGTTAACCAGAAGTAAAGAGAGACGAACAGAGTTAAACAGAGTTAAACATAGGCAAGCAGAGTTCAACAGAGTTAAACAGAGTTAAACAGAGGGAAACAGATGGAAACTGAGTGAAACACAGTAAAACCGAGGCAAACAGAGTTAAACAGCGTTAAGCAGAGGCAAACAGAGTTAAATAGAGTTAAACAGAGGCAAACGGAGTTAAGCAGAATTAAACAGAGTTCAACAGATTTAAACAGAGTTAAACAGATGGAAACTGAATGAAACAGAGTTAAACAGGGGCATACAGAGTTAAACAGAGTTGGGCAGATGCAAACAGAGTTAAATAGATTGAAACAGAGGGAAACAGAGTCGAACAGAGTTCAACAGAGTTAAACACAGGTAAACAGAGTGAAACAGAGTTAAAGCGAGGCAAACAGAGTTAAATAGAGTTGAACAGAGGCAAACAGAGTTAAACAGAGGCAAACAGAGTTAAACAGATTTAAACAAAGTTAAACGGAGGTAAAGAGAGATGAACAGAGTTAAACAGAGTTCAACATAGGCAAGCAGAGATCAACAGAGGCAAACAGAGTTAAATAGATTGAAGCAGGGGCTAACAGAGGTCAACAGAGACAAACAGAGTTAAACAGAATTAAACTGAGGCAAACTGAGTTAAACAGAGATAAACAGAGGCAACCAGAGTTAAACAGGGTTAAACAGAGGCAAACAGAGTTAAATAGAGTTTAACAGTGGCAAACAGCAGTTAACCTGAATTAAACAGAGGCAAACAGAGTTAAATAGATTGAAACAGAGGCAAACAGAGTTGAACAGAGACAAACAGAGTTAAACAGAGTTAAACAGAGTTAAACAGAGGCAAACAGAAGGAAACAGAGTGAAACAGAGTTAAACAGAGTTAAACAGAGGCAAACAGATGGAAACTGAGTGAAACAGAGGCATACAGAGTTGAACAGAGGCAAAAAGAGGTAAGCAGAGTTCAACAGAGGCAAACAGTGTTCAATAGAGGTAAACAGAGGAGTACAGAGTGAAACAGAGTTAAACAGAGGCAATCAGAGTTAAACAGATTTAAACAGTGGCACACAGAGTTAAATAGATTGAAACAGAGGCAAATAGAGACAAACAGAGATAAACAGAGTCCAACAGAGTTAAACAGATGCAAACAGAGGGAAACAGAGTGAACAGAGTTAAACAGAGGCATACAGAGTTAAACAGAGTTGAACAGAGGCAAACACAGTTAAATAGAGTTAAACAGTGGCAAGCAGAGTTAAACAGAGGCAAACAGAGTTAAACAGAGTTAAACAGAGGCAAACAGAGTTAAACAGAGTTAAACAGAGCAAACAGAGTTAAACAGATTGAAACAAATTTAAACGGAGGTAAAGAGAGATGAACAGAGTTAAACAGAGTTAAACATAGGCAAGCAGAGTGAAACAGAATGAAACAGAGTTAAATAGATTGAAGCAGGGGCTAACAGAGGTCAACAGAGACAAACAGAGTTAAACAGAATTAAACTGAGGCAAACTGAGTTAAACAGAGATAAACAGAGGCAACCAGAGTTAAACAGCGTTAAACAGAGGCGAACAGAGTTAAATAGAGTTTAACAGTGGCAAACAGCAGTTAACCAGAATTAAACAGAGGCAAACAGAGTTAAATAGATTGAAACAGAGGCAAACAGAGTTGAACAGAGACAAACAGAGTTAAACAGAGTCCAACAGAGTTAAACAGATGCAAACAGAGGGAAACAGAGTGAACAGAGTTAAACAGAGGCATACAGAGTTAAACAGAGTTGAACAGAGGCAAACACAGTTAAACAGATTGAAACAGAGGCAAACAGATTTCAACAGAGATAAACAGAGTTCAACAGAATTAAACCGAGTTCAACAGAGGCAAACGGAGTTCAACAGAGATAAACAGAGATCAACAGAGTTAAACCGAGTTAAACAGAGGTAAACAGAGCGAAACAGAGTTAGAAAGAGTTAAACAGAGTTAGACAGAGGCAAAGAGAGGCGAACAGAGTTAAACAGAGTTAAACATAGGCAATCAGAGTTAAACAGAGTTGAACAGAGGCAAACAGAGTTAAACAGAGTTAAACAGAGGCAAACAGAGTTAAACAGAATTAAACAGAGTTCAACAGAGTTAAACAGTGTTAAACAGAGGCAAACAGAGTGAAACAGAGTTAAACAGAGGCATAGAGAGTTAAACAGATTTAAACAGAGTTGAACAGAAGCAAACAGAGTTAAACAGATGCAAACAGAGTGAAACAGAATAAAACAGAGGTATACAGAGTTAAACATAGTTAAACAGATTTAAACAGTGGCAAACAGAGTTAAATAGATTGAAACAGAGGCAAACAGAGTTCAACAGAGTTAAAAGAGGCATACAGAGTTTAGCAGAGGTAAACAGAGGCAAAAACAGTTAAACAACGTTAAACAGAGGCAGAGTTAAATAGAGTTAAACAGTGGCAAACAGAGTTAAACAGATTTAAACAGAGGTAAACAGAGTTAAACAGCGTTAAACAGAGTTAAATAGAGTTAAACAGTGGCAAACAGAGTTAAACAGAATTAAACAGAGGCAAACAGAGTTAAATAGATTGAAACAGAGGCAAACAGAGTTCAGCAGAGACATTAAGAGTTCAACAGAGTTAAACAGAGGCAAACAGAGGGAAACAGAGTGAAACAGAGTTAAACAGAGGCATACAGAGTTAGACAGAGTTGAACAGAGGCAAACAGAGTTAAATAGATTGAAACAGAGGCAAACAGAGTTAAACAGAGTTAATCAGAGTTAACCAGAAGTAAAGAGAGACGAACAGAGTTAAACAGAGTTAAACATAGGCAAGCAGAGTTCAACAGAGTTAAACAGAGTTAAACAGAGGGAAACAGATGGAAACTGAGTGAAACACAGTAAAACCGAGGCAAACAGAGTTAAACAGCGTTAAGCAGAGGCAAACAGAGTTAAATAGAGTTAAACAGAGGCAAACGGAGTTAAGCAGAATTAAACAGAGTTCAACAGATTTAAACAGAGTTAAACAGATGGAAACTGAATGAAACAGAGTTAAACAGGGGCATACAGAGTTAAACAGAGTTGGGCAGATGCAAACAGAGTTAAATAGATTGAAACAGAGGGAAACAGAGTCGAACAGAGTTCAACAGAGTTAAACACAGGTAAACAGAGTGAAACGGAGTTAAAACGAGGCAAACAGAGTTAAATAGAGTTGAACAGAGGCAAACAGAGTTAAACAGAGGCAAACAGAGTTAAACAGATTTAAACCACGTTAAACGGAGGTAAAGAGAGATGAACAGAGTTAAACAGAGTTCAACATAGGCAAGCAGAGATCAACAGAGGCAAACAGAGTTAAATAGATTGAAGCAGGGGCTAACAGAGGTCAACAGAGACAAACAGAGTTAAACAGAATTAAACTGAGGCAAACTGAGTTAAACAGAGATAAACAGAGGCAACCAGAGTTAAACAGCGTTAAACAGAGGCAAACAGAGTTAAATAGAGTTTAACAGTGGCAAACAGCAGTTAACCTGAAATAAACAGAGGCAAACAGAGTTAAATAGATTGAAACAGAGGCAAACAGAGTTGAACAGAGACAAACAGAGTTAAACAGAGTTAAACAGAGTTAAACAGAGGCAAACAGAAGGAAACAGAGTGAAACAGAGTTAAACAGAGTTAAACAGAGGCAAACAGATGGAAACTGAGTGAAACAGAGGCATACAGAGTTGAACAGAGGCAAAAAGAGGTAAGCAGAGTTCAACAGAGGCAAACAGTGTTCAATAGAGGTAAACAGAGGAGTACAGAGTGAAACAGAGTTAAACAGAGGCAATCAGAGTTAAACAGATTTAAACAGTGGCACACAGAGTTAAATAGATTGAAACAGAGGCAAATAGAGACAAACAGAGATAAACAGAGTCCAACAGAGTTAAACAGATGCAAACAGAGGGAAACAGAGTGAACAGAGTTAAACAGAGGCATACAGAGTTAAACAGAGTTGAACAGAGGCAAACACAGTTAAATAGAGTTAAACAGTGGCAAGCAGAGTTAAACAGAGGCAAACAGAGTTAAACAGAGTTAAACAGAGCAAACAGAGTTAAACAGATTGAAACAAATTTAAACGGAGGTAAAGAGAGATGAACAGAGTTAAACAGAGTTAAACATAGGCAAGCAGAGTGAAACAGAATGAAACAGAGTTAAATAGATTGAAGCAGGGGCTAACAGAGGTCAACAGAGACAAACAGAGTTAAACAGAATTAAACTGAGGCAAACTGAGTTAAACAGAGATAAACAGAGGCAACCAGAGTTAAACAGCGTTAAACAGAGGCGAACAGAGTTAAATAGAGTTTAACAGTGGCAAACAGCAGTTAACCAGAATTAAACAGAGGCAAACAGAGTTAAATAGATTGAAACAGAGGCAAACAGAGTTGAACAGAGACAAACAGAGTTAAACAGAGTCCAACAGAGTTAAACAGATGCAAACAGAGGGAAACAGAGTGAACAGAGTTAAACAGAGGCATACAGAGTTAAACAGAGTTGAACAGAGGCAAACACAGTTAAACAGATTGAAACAGAGGCAAACAGATTTCAACAGAGATAAACAGAGTTCAACAGAATTAAACCGAGTTCAACAGAGGCAAACGGAGTTCAACAGAGATAAACAGAGATCAACAGAGTTAAACCGAGTTAAACAGAGGTAAACAGAGCGAAACAGAGTTAGAAAGAGTTAAACAGAGTTAGACAGAGGCAAAGAGAGGCGAACAGAGTTAAACAGAGTTAAACATAGGCAATCAGAGTTAAACAGAGTTGAACAGAGGCAAACAGAGTTAAACAGAGTTAAACAGAGGCATAGAGAGTTAAACAGATTTAAACAGAGTTGAACCGAAGCAAACAGCGTTAAACAGATGCAAACAGAGTGAAACAGAATAAAACAGAGGTATACAGAGTTAAACATAGTTAAACAGATTTAAACAGTGGCAAACAGAGTTAAATAGATTGAAACAGAGGCAAACAGAGTTCAACAGAGTTAAAAGAGGCATACAGAGTTTAGCAGAGGTAAACAGAGGCAAAAAGAGTTAAACAACGTTAAACAGAGGCAGAGTTAAATAGAGTTAAACAGTGGCAAACAGAGTTAAACAGAATTAAACAGAGGTAAACAGAGTTAAACAGCGTTAAACAGAGTTAAATAGAGTTAAACAGTGGCAAACAGAGTTAAACAGAATTAAACAGAGGCAAACAGAGTTAAATAGATTGAAACAGAGGCAAACAGAGTTCAGCAGAGACATTAAGAGTTCAACAGAGTTAAACAGAGGCAAGCAGAGGGAAACAGAGTGAAACAGAGTTAAACAGAGGCATACAGAGTTAGGCAGAGTTGAACAGAGGCAAACAGAGTTAAATAGATTGAAACAGAGGCAAACAGAGTTAAACAGAGTTAATCAGAGTTAAACAGAAGTAAAGAGAGACGAACAGAGTTAAACAGAGTTAAACATAGGCAAGCAGAGTTCAACAGAGTTAAACAGAGTTAAACAGAGGGAAACAGATGGAAACTGAGTGAAACACAGTAAAACCGAGGCAAACAGAGTTAAACAGCGTTAAGCAGAGGCAAACAGAGTTAAATAAAGTTAAACAGAGGCAAACGGAGTTAAGCAGAAGTAAACAGATTTCAACAGATTTAAACAGAGTTAAACAGATGGAAACTGAATGAAACAGAGTTAAACAGGGGCATACAGAGTTAAACAGAATTGGGCAGATGCAAACAGAGTTAAATACATTGAAACAGAGGGAAACAGAGTCGAACAGAGTTCAACAGAGTTAAACACACGTAAACAGAGTGAAACAGAGTTAAAACGAGGCAAACAGAGTTAAATAGAGTTGAACAGAGGCAAACAGAGTTAAACAGAGGCAAACAGAGTTAAACAGATTTAAACAAAGTTAAACGGAGGTAAAGAGAGATGAACAGAGTTAAACAGAGTTCAACATAGGCAAGCAGAGATCAACAGAGGCAAACAGAGTTAAATAGATTGAAGCAGGGGCTAACAGAGGTCAACAGAGACAAACAGAGTTAAACAGAATTAAACTGAGGCAAACTGAGTTAAACAGAGATAAACAGAGGCAACCAGAGTTAAACAGCGTTAAACAGAGGCAAACAGAGTTAAATAGAGTTTAACAGTGGCAAACAGCAGTTAACCTGAATTAAACAGAGGCAAACAGAGTTAAATAGATTGAAACAGAGGCAAACAGAGTTGAACAGAGACAAACAGAGTTAAACAGAGTTAAACAGAGTTAAACAGAGGCAAACAGAAGGAAACAGAGTGAAACAGAGTTAAACAGAGTTAAACAGAGGCAAACAGATGGAAACTGAGTGAAACAGAGGCATACAGAGTTGAACAGAGGCAAAAAGAGGTAAGCAGAGTTCAACAGAGGCAAACAGTGTTCAATAGAGGTAAACAGAGGAGTACAGAGTGAAACAGAGTTAAACAGAGGCAATCAGAGTTAAACAGATTTAAACAGTGGCACACAGAGTTAAATAGATTGAAACAGAGGCAAATAGAGACAAACAGAGATAAACAGAGTCCAACAGAGTTAAACAGATGCAAACAGAGGGAAACAGAGTGAACAGAGTTAAACAGAGGCATACAGAGTTAAACAGAGTTGAACAGAGGCAAACACAGTTAAACAGATTGAAACAGAGGCAAACAGAGTTCAACAGAGATAAACAGAGTTCAACAGAGTTAAACAGAGCTAAACAGAGGCAAACAGAGGGAAATAGAGTGAAACAGAGGCAAACAGAGTTAAACAGAGTTGCACGGAGGCAAACAGAGTTAAACATAATGAAACAGAGGCAAACAGAGCTAAACAGAGTTAAACAGAGTTAAACAGAGTCAAACAGAGTAAAATAGATTGAAACAGAGGCAAACAGATTTCAACAGAGATAAACAGAGTTCAACAGAGTTAAACCGAGTTCAACAGAGGCAAACGGAGTTCAACAGAGATAAACAGAGATCAACAGAGTTAAACCGAGTTAAACAGAGGTAAACAGAGGGAAACAGAGTTAAAAAGAGTTAAACAGAGTTAGACAGAGGCAAAGAGAGGCGAACAGAGTTAAACATAGGCAAACAGATTTAAACAGAGTTGAACAGAGGCAAACAGAGTTAAACAGAGGCAAACAGAGTTAAACAGAATTAAACAGAGTTCAACAGAGTTAAACAGTGTTAAACAGAGGCAAACAGAGTGAAACAGAGTTAAACAGAGGCATACAGAGTTAAACAGAGTTAAACAGAGTTGAACAGAAGCAAACAGAGTTAGACAGAGTTAAACAGCGGCAAACAGAGGTAAAGAGAGGCATACAGAGTTAGAGTTGAACAGAAGCAAACAGAGTTAAACAGATGCAAACAGAGTGAAACAGAGTAAAACAGAGCTATACAGAGTTAAACAGAGTTAAACAGATTTAAAAGTGGCAAACAGAGTTAAATAGATTGAAACAGAGGCAAACAGAGTTAAATAGATTGAAACAGAGGCAAACAGAGTTCAACAGAGTTAAAAGAGGCTTACAGAGTTTAGCAGAGGTAAACAGAGGCAAAAAGAGTTAAACAACGTTAAACAGAGGCAGTGTTAAATAGAGTTAAACAGTGGCAAACAGAGTTAAACAGAATTAAACAGAGGTAAACAGAGTTAAACAGCGTTAAACAGAGTTAAATAGAGTTAAACAGTGGCAAACAGAGTTAAACAGAATTAAACAGAGGCAAACAGAGTTCAACAGAGACAAAAAGAGTTAAACAGATTTAAACAAAGTTAAACGGAGGTAAAGAGAGATGAACAGATTTAAACAGAGTTAAACATAGGCAAGCAGAGTTCAACAGAGGCAAACAGAGTTAAATAGATTGAAGCAGGGGCTAACAGAGGTCAACAGAGACAAACAGAGTTAAACAGAATTAAACTGAGGCAAACTGAGTTAAACAGAGATAAACAGAGGCAACCAGAGTTAAATAGATTGAAACAGAGTTAAACAGAAGTAAAGAGAGACGAACAGATTTAAACAGAGTTAAACATAGGCAAGCAGAGTTCAACAGAGTTAAACAGAGTTAAACAGAGGGAAACAGATGGAAACTGAGTGAAACAGAGTAAAACCGAGGCAAACAGAGTTAAACAGCGTTAAGCAGAGGCAAACAGAGTTAAGTAGAGTTAAACAGAGGCAAACGGAGTTAAGCAGAAGTAAACTGAGTTCAACAGATTTAAACAGAGTTAAACAGATGGAAACTGATTGAAACAGAGTTAAACAGGGGCATACAGAGTTAAACAGAGTTGGGCAGATGCAAACAGAGTTAAATAGATTGAAACAGAGGGAAACAGAGTTGAACAGAGTTCAACAGAGTTAAACACAGGTAAGCAGAGTGAAACAGAGTTAAAACGAGGCAAACAGAGTTAAATAGAGTTGAACAGGGGCAAACAGAGTTAAACAGAGGCAAACAGAGTTAAACAGATTGAAACAAAGTTAAACGGAGGTAAAGAGAGATGAACAGATTTAAACAGAGTTCAACATAGGCAAGCAGAGTTCAACAGAGGCAAACAGAGTTAAATAGATTGAAGCAGGGGCTAACAGAGGTCAACAGAGACAAACAGAGTTAAACAGAATTAAACTGAGGCAAACTGAGTTAAACAGAGATAAACAGAGGCAACCAGAGTTAAACAGCGTTAAACAGAGTTAAATAGAGTTTAACAGTGGCAAACAGCAGTTAACCTGAATTAAACAGAGGCAAACAGAGTTAAATAGATTGAAACAGAGGCAAACAGAGTTGAACAGAGACAAACAGAGTTAAACAGAGTTAAACAGAGGCAAACAGAAGGAAACAGAGTGAAACAGAGTTAAACAGAGTTAAACAGAGGCAAACAGATGGAAACTGAGTGAAACAGAGGCATACAGAGTTGAACAGAGGCAAAAAGAGGTAAGCAGAGTTCAACAGAGGCAAACAGTGTTCAATAGAGGTAAACAGAGGAGTACAGAGTGAAACAGAGTTAAACAGAGGCAATCAGAGTTAAACAGATTTAAACAGTGGCACACAGAGTTAAATAGATTGAAACAGAGGCAAATAGAGACAAACAGAGATAAACAGAGTCCAACAGAGTTAAACAGATGCAAACAGAGGGAAACAGAGTGAACAGAGTTAAACAGAGGCATACAGAGTTAAACAGAGTTGAACAGAGGCAAACACAGTTAAACAGATTGAAACAGAGGCAAACAGAGTTCAACAGAGATAAACAGAGTTCAACAGAGTTAAACAGAGCTAAACAGAGGCAAACAGAGGGAAATAGAGTGAAACAGAGGCAAACAGAGTTAAACAGAGTTGCACGGAGGCAAACAGAGTTAAACATAATGAAACAGAGGCAAACAGAGCTAAACAGAGTTAAACAGAGTTAAACAGAGTCAAACAGAGTAAAATAGATTGAAACAGAGGCAAACAGATTTCAACAGAGATAAACAGAGTTCAACAGAGTTAAACCGAGTTCAACAGAGGCAAACGGAGTTCAACAGAGATAAACAGAGATCAACAGAGTTAAACCGAGTTAAACAGAGGTAAACAGAGGGAAACAGAGTTAAAAAGAGTTAAACAGAGTTAGACAGAGGCAAAGAGAGGCGAACAGAGTTAAACATAGGCAAACAGATTTAAACAGAGTTGAACAGAGGCAAACAGAGTTAAACAGAGGCAAACAGAGTTAAACAGAATTAAACAGAGTTCAACAGAGTTAAACAGTGTTAAACAGAGGCAAACAGAGTGAAACAGAGTTAAACAGAGGCATACAGAGTTAAACAGAGTTAAACAGAGTTGAACAGAAGCAAACAGAGTTAGACAGAGTTAAACAGCGGCAAACAGAGGTAAAGAGAGGCATACAGAGTTAGAGTTGAACAGAAGCAAACAGAGTTAAACAGATGCAAACAGAGTGAAACAGAGTAAAACAGAGCTATACAGAGTTAAACAGAGTTAAACAGATTTAAAAGTGGCAAACAGAGTTAAATAGATTGAAACAGAGGCAAACAGAGTTCAACAGAGTTAAAAGAGGCTTACAGAGTTTAGCAGAGGTAAACAGAGGCAAAAAGAGTTAAACAACGTTAAACAGAGGCAGTGTTAAATAGAGTTAAACAGTGGCAAACAGAGTTAAACAGAATTAAACAGAGGTAAACAGAGTTAAACAGCGTTAAACAGAGTTAAATAGAGTTAAACAGTGGCAAACAGAGTTAAACAGAATTAAACAGAGGCAAACAGAGTTCAACAGAGACAAAAAGAGTTAAACAGATTTAAACAAAGTTAAACGGAGGTAAAGAGAGATGAACAGATTTAAACAGAGTTAAACATAGGCAAGCAGAGTTCAACAGAGGCAAACAGAGTTAAATAGATTGAAGCAGGGGCTAACAGAGGTCAACAGAGACAAACAGAGTTAAACAGAATTAAACTGAGGCAAACTGAGTTAAACAGAGATAAACAGAGGCAACCAGAGTTAAATAGATTGAAACAGAGTTAAACAGAAGTAAAGAGAGACGAACAGATTTAAACAGAGTTAAACATAGGCAACCAGAGTTCAACAGAGTTAAACAGAGTTAAACAGAGGGAAACAGATGGAAACTGAGTGAAACAGAGTAAAACCGAGGCAAACAGAGTTAAACAGCGTTAAGCAGAGGCAAACAGAGTTAAGTAGAGTTAAACAGAGGCAAACGGAGTTAAGCAGAAGTAAACTGAGTTCAACAGATTTAAACAGAGTTAAACAGATGGAAACTGATTGAAACAGAGTTAAACAGGGGCATACAGAGTTAAACAGAGTTGGGCAGATGCAAACAGAGTTAAATAGATTGAAACAGAGGGAAACAGAGTTGAACAGAGTTCAACAGAGTTAAACACAGGTAAGCAGAGTGAAACAGAGTTAAAACGAGGCAAACAGAGTTAAATAGAGTTGAACAGGGGCAAACAGAGTTAAACAGAGGCAAACAGAGTTAAACAGATTGAAACAAAGTTAAACGGAGGTAAAGAGAGATGAACAGATTTAAACAGAGTTCAACATAGGCAAGCAGAGTTCAACAGAGGCAAACAGAGTTAAATAGATTGAAGCAGGGGCTAACAGAGGTCAACAGAGACAAACAGAGTTAAACAGAATTAAACTGAGGCAAACTGAGTTAAACAGAGATAAACAGAGGCAACCAGAGTTAAACAGCGTTAAACAGAGTTAAATAGAGTTTAACAGTGGCAAACAGCAGTTAACCTGAATTAAACAGAGGCAAACAGAGTTAAATAGATTGAAACAGAGGCAAACAGAGTTGAACAGAGACAAACAGAGTTAAACAGAGTTAAACAGAGGCAAACAGAAGGAAACAGAGTGAAACAGAGTTAAACAGAGTTAAACAGAGGCAAACAGATGGAAACTGAGTGAAACAGAGGCATACAGAGTTGAACAGAGGCAAAAAGAGGTAAGCAGAGTTCAACAGAGGCAAACAGTGTTCAATAGAGGTAAACAGAGGAGTACAGAGTGAAACAGAGTTAAACAGAGGCAATCAGAGTTAAACAGATTTAAACAGTGGCACACAGAGTTAAATAGATTGAAACAGAGGCAAATAGAGACAAACAGAGATAAACAGAGTCCAACAGAGTTAAACAGATGCAAACAGAGGGAAACAGAGTGAACAGAGTTAAACAGAGGCATACAGAGTTAAACAGAGTTGAACAGAGGCAAACAGAGTTAAACAGATTGAAACAGAGGCAAACAGAGTTCAACAGAGATAAACAGAGTTCAACAGAGTTAAACACAGCTAAACAGAGGCAAACAGAGGGAAATAGAGTGAAACAGAGGCAAACAGAGTTAAACAGAGTTGCACGGAGGCAAACAGAGTTAAACATAGTGAAACAGAGGCAAACAGAGCTAAACAGAGTTAAACAGAGTTAAACAGAGTCAAACAGAGTTAAATAGATTGAAACAGAGGCAAACAGATTTCAACAGAGATAAACAGAGTTCAACAGAGTTAAACCGAGTTCAACAGAGGCAAACGGAGTTGAACAGAGATAAACAGAGATCAACAGAGTTAAACCGAGTTAAACAGAGGTAAACAGAGGGAAACAGAGTTAAAAAGAGTTAAACAGAGTTAGACAGAGGCAAAGAGAGGCGAACAGAGTTAAACATAGGCAAACAGAGTTAAACAGAGTTGAACAGAGGCAAACAGAGTTAAACAGAGTTAAACAGAGGCAAACAGAGTTAAACAGAATTAAACAGAGTTCAACAGAGTTAAACAGTGTTAAACAGAGGCAATCAGAGTGAAACAGAGTTAAACAGAGGCATACAGAGTTAAACAGAGTTAAACAGAGTTGAACAGAAGCAAACAGAGTTAGACAGAGTTAAACAGAGGCAAACAGAGGTAAAGAGAGGCATACAGAGTTAGAGTTGAACAGAAGCAAACAGAGTTAAACAGATGCAAACAGAGTGAAACAGAGTAAAACAGAGGTATACAGAGTTAAACAGAGTTAAACAGATTTAAAAGTGGCAAACAGAGTTAAATAGATTGAAACAGAGGCAAACAGAGTTCAACAGAGTTAAAAGAGGCATACAGAGTTTAGCAGAGGTAAACAGAGGCAAAAAGAGTTAAACGACGTTAAACAGAGGCAGAGTTAAATAGAGTTAAACAGTGGCAAACAGAGTTAAACAGAATTAAACAGAGGTAAACAGAGTTAAACAGCGTTAAACAGAGTTAAACAGTGGCAAACAGAGTTAAACAGAATTAAACAGAGGCAAACAGAGTTCAACAGAGACAAAAAGTGTTCAACAGATTTAAACACAGGTAAACAGAGGGAAGCAGAGTGAAACAGAGTTAAACTGAGGCAAACAGAGTTGAACATAGTTGAACAGAGGCAAACAGAGTTAAACAGAGGTAAACAGAGGCAAACAGAGTTAAACAGAGTTAAACAGAGTTAAACAGAGGTAACGACAGACGAACAGACTTAAACAGAGTTAAACATAGGCAAGCAGATTTCAACAGATTTAAAAAGAGTTAAACAGAGGGAAACAGATGGAAACTGAGTGAAACAGAGTTAAAAGAGGCTTACAGAGTTAAACAGAGTTAAACAGAGGCAAAAAGAGTTAAATAGAGTTAAACAGTGGCAAACAGAGTTAAACAGAGGCAACCAGAGTTAAACAGAGTTAAACAGAGCAAACAGAGTTAAACAGATTTAAACAAAGTTAAACGGAGGTAAAGAGAGATGAACAGATTTAAACAGAGTTAAACATAGGCAAGCAGAGTTGAACAGAGGCAAACAAAGTTAAATAGATTGAAGCAGGGGCTAACAGAGGTCAACAGAGACAAACAGAGTTAAACAGAATTAAACTGAGGCAAACTGAGTTAAACAGAGATAAACAGAGGCAACCAGAGTTAAACAGCGTTAAACAGAGGCAAACAGAGTTAAATAGAGTTTAACAGTGGCAAACAGCAGTTAACCAGAATTAAACAGAGGCAAACAGAGTTAAATAGATTGAAACAGAGGCAAACAGAGTTAAACAGAGTTGCACGGAGGCAAACAGAGTTAAACAGAGTTAAACAGATTTAAACAGTGGCAAACAAAGTTAAATAGATTGAAACAGAGGCAAACAGAGTTCAACAGAGTTAAAAGAGGCATACAGAGTTTAGCAGAGGTAAACAGAGGCAAAAAGAGTTAAACAACGTTAAACAGAGGCAGAGTTAAATAGAGTTGAACAGTGGCAAACAGAGTTAAACAGAAATAAACAGAGGTAAACAGAGTTAAACAGCGTTAAACAGAGTTAAATAGAGTTAAACAGTGGCAAACAGAGTTAAACAGAATTAAACAGAGGCAAACAGAGTTAAATAGATTGAAACAGAGGCAAACAGAGTTCAACAGAGACAAAAAGAGTTCAACAGAGTTAAACAGAGGCAAACAGAGGGAAACAGAGTGAAACAGAGTTAAACAGAGGCATACAGAGTTAGACAGAGTTGAACAGAGGCAAACAGAGTTAAATAGATTGAAACAGAGGCAAGCAGAGTTAAACAGAATTAATCAGAGTTAATCAGAAGTAAAGAGAGACGAACAGAGTTAAACAGAGTTAAACATAGGCAAGCAGAGTTCAACAGACTTAAACAGAGTTAAACAGGGGGAAACAGATGGAAACTGAGTGAAACAGAGTAAAACAGAGGCAAACAGAGTTAAACAGCGTTAAGCAGAGGCAAACAGAGTTAAATAGAGTTAAACAGAGGCAAACGGAGTTAAGCAGAAGTAAACAGAGTTCAACAGATTTAAACAGAGTTAAACAGATGGAAACTGAATGAAACAGAGTTAAACAGGGGCATACAGAGTTAAACAGAGTTGGGCAGATGCAAACAGAGTTAAATAGATTGAAACAGAGGGAAACAGAGTCGAACAGATTTCAACAGAGTTAAACACAGGTAAACAGAGTGAAACAGAGTTAAAACGAGGCAAACAGAGTTAAATAGAGTTGAACAGAGGCAAACAGAGTTAAACAGAGGCAAACAGAGTTAAACAGATTTAAACAAAGTTAAACGGAGGTAAAGAGAGATGAACAGAGTTAAACAGAGTTCAACATAGGCAAGCAGAGATCAACAGAGGCAAACAGAGTTAAATAGATTGAAGCAGGGGCTAACAGAGGTCAACAGAGACAAACAGAGTTAAACAGAATTAAACTGAGGCAAACTGAGTTAAACAGAGATAGACAGAGGCAAACAGAGTTAAACAGCGTTAAACAGAGGCAAACAGAGTTAAATAGATTTTAGCAGTGGCAAACAGCAGTTAACCTGAATTAAACAGAGGCAAACAGAGTTAAATAGATTGAAACAGAGGCAAACAGAGTTGAACAGAGACAAACAGAGTTAAACAGAGTTAAACAGAGTTAAACAGAGGCAAACAGAAGGAAACAGAGTGAAACAGAGTGAAACAGAGTTAAACAGAGGCAAACAGATGGAAACTGAGTGAAACAGAGGCACACAGAGTTGAACAGAGGCAAAAAGAGGTAAGCAGAGTTCAACAGAGGCAAACAGTGTTCCATAGAGGTAAACAGAGGAGTACAGAGTGAAACAGAGTTAAACAGAGGCAATCAGAGTTAAACAGATTTAAACAGTGGCACACAGAGTTAAATAGATTGAAACAGAGGCAAATAGAGACAAACAGAGATAAACAGAGTCCAACAGAGTTAAACAGATGCAAACAGAGGGAAACAGAGTGAACAGAGTTAAACAGAGGCATACAGAGTTAAACAGAGTTGAACAGAGGCAAACAGAGTTAAACAGATTGAAACAGAGGCAAACAGAGTTCAACAGAGATAAACAGAGTTCAACAGAGGTAAACACAGCTAAACAGAGGCAAACAGAGGGAAATAGAGTGAAACAGAGGCAAACAGAGTTACACAGAGTTGCACGGAGGCAAACAGAGTTAAACATAGTGAAACAGAGGCAAACAGAGTTAAATAGATTGAAACAGAGGCAAACAGATTTCAACAGAGATAAACAGAGTTCAACAGAGTTATACCGAGTTCAACAGAGGCAAACGGAGTTCAACAGAGATAAACAGAGATCAACAGAGTTAAACCGAGTTAAACAGAGGTAAACAGAGGGAAACAGAGTTAAAAAGAGTTAAACAGAGTTAGACAGAGGCAAAGAGAGGCGAACAGAGTTAAACATAGGCAAACAGAGTTAAACAGAGTTGAACAGAGGCAAACAGAGTTAAACAGAGTTAAACAGAGGCAAACAGAGTTAAACAGAATTAAACAGAGTTCAACAGAGTTAAACAGTGTTAAACAGAGGCAAACAGAGTGAAACAGAGTTAAACAGAGGCATACAGAGTTAAACTGAGTTAAACAGAGTTGAACAGAAGCAAACAGAGTTAGACAGAGTTAAACAGAGGCAAACAGAGGTAAAGAGAGGCATACAGAGTTAGAGTTGAACAGAGGCAAACAGAGTTAAACAGAGTTGAACAGAGGCAAACAGAGTTAAACAGATTGAAACAGAGGCAAACAGAGTTCAACTGAGATAAACAGAGTTCAACAGAGTTAAACAGAGCTAAACAGTGGCAAACAGAGGGAAATAGAGTGAAACAGAGTTAAACAGAGGCAAACAGAGTTAAACAGAGTTGAACGGAGGCAAACAGAGTTAAACATAGTGAAACAGAGACAAACAGAGCTAAACAGAGTTAAACAGAGTTAAACAGAGTCAAACAAAGTTAAATAGATTGAAACAGAGGCAAACAGATTTCAACAGAGATAAACAGAGTTCAACAGAGTTAAACCGAGTTCAACAGAGGCAAACGGAGTTCAACAGAGATAAACAGAGATCAACAGAGTTAAACCGAGTTAAACAGAGGAAAACAGAGGGAAACAGAGTTAAAAAGATTTAAACAGAGTTAGACAGAGGCAAAGAGAGGCGAACAGAGTTAAACAGAGTTAAGCATAGGCAAACAGAGTTAAACAGAGTTGAACAGAGGCAAACAGAGTTAAACAGAATTAAACCGAGTTCAACAGAGTTAAACAGTGTTAAACAGAGGCAAACAGAGTGAAACAGAGTTAAACAGAGGCATACAGAGTTAAACAGAGTTGAACAGAGGCAACCAGAGTTAGACAGAGTTAAACAGAGGCAAACAGAGGTAAACAGAGGCATGCAGAGTTAAACAGAGTTGAACAGAAGCAAACAGAGTTAAACAGATGCAAACAGAGTTAAATAGATTGAAACTGAGGCAAACAGATTTGAACAGAGATAAACAGAGTTCAACAGATTTAAACACAGGTAAACAGAGGCAAACAGAGTTCAACAGAGTTAAACAGATTTAAACAGAGGTAACGACAGACGAACAGAGTTAAACAGAGTTAAACATAGGCAAGCAGATTTCAAAAGAGTTAAACAGAGTTAAACAGAGGGAAACAGATGGAAACTGAGTGAAACAGAGTTAAAAGAGGCATACAGAGTTAAATAGAGTTAAACTGAGGCAAACAGAGTTAAACAGAGTTAAACAGAGGCAAACAGAGATAAATAGAGTTAAACAATGGCAAACAGAGTTAAACAGAATTAAACAGAGGCAAACAGATTTAAATAGATTGAAACAGGCAAACAGAGTTCAACAGAGACAAAAAGAGTTCAACAGAGTTAAACAGAGGCAAATAGAGGGAAACAGAGTGAAACAGAGTTAAACAGCGGCAAACAGAGTTAAATAGAGTTAAACAGAGGCAAACAGAGTTAAATAGATTGAAGCAGAGGCAAACAGAGTTAAATAGAGTTCAAAGAGAGAAGCAGAGTTCAATAGAGTTAATCAGAGGCATACAGAGTTCAACAGAGTTAAACACGGGCAAACAGAAGGGAAACAGAGTGAAACAGAGTTAAACAGAGGCATACAGAGTTAAACAGAGTTAAACAGAGGCATTACAGAGTTCAACAGAGATAAACAGATGCAAACAGAGTTAAACAGCGTTAAACAGAGGCATACAGAGTTCAATAGAGTTAAACACGCGCAAACAGAGGCAAACAGAGTTCAACTGAGATAAACAGAGTTCAACAGAGTTAAACAGATTGAAACAGAGGCAAACATAGGGAAACAGAGTGAAACAGAGTAAACAGAGGCATACAGAGTTAAACAGAGTTGAACAGAGGCAAACAGAATTAAATAGATTGATACAGAAGCAAACAGAGTTGAAGAGAGATAAACAGATTTCAACAGATTTAAAGACAGGTCAACAGAGGGAAACATGGGCAAACAGAAGGGAAACAGAGTGAAACAGAGTTAAACAGAGGCATACAGAGTTAAAAAGAGTTAAACAGAGGCATACAGAGTTCAACAGAGATAAACAGATGCAAACAGAGTTTAACAGCGTTAAACAGAGGCATACAGAGTACAACAGAGTTAAACACGGGCAAACAGAGGCAAACAGAGTTCAACTGAGATAAACAGAGTTCAACAGAGTTAAACAGAGTGAAACAGAGGCAAACAGAGGGAAACAGCGTGAAACAGAGTTAAACCGAGGCAAACAGAGTTAAACAGAGCTGAACAGAGGCAAACAGAGTTAAAAAGAGTTAAACAGAGTTAGACAGAGGCAAAGAGAGGCGAACAGAGTTATACAGAGTTAAACATGGGCAAACAGAGTTAAACAGAGTTGAACAGAGGCAAACAGAGTTAAACAGAGTTAAACAGAGGCAAACAGAGTTAAATATAGTTGAACAGAGGCAAACAGAGGTAAATAGAGTTAAAATGAGGCAAGCAGAGTTAAATAGCGTTAAACAGAGGCAAACTGACTTAACCAGAATTAAACAGAGTCCAACAGAGTTAAAAAGAGTTAAACAGAGGCACGCAGATGGAAACTGAGTGAAACAGAGTTAAACTGAGGCACACAGAGTTAAACGGAGTTGAACAGAGGCAAAAAGAGGTAAACAGAGTTCAACAGAGGCAAACAGTGTTCAGTAGAGTTAAACAGAGGCGTACAGAGTTAAACAGAGTTAAACAGAGGAAATCAGAGTTAAACAGATTTAAATAGTGGCAAACAGAGTTAAGTAGATTGAAACAGAGGCTTACAGAGTTCAACAGAGACAAACAGCGTTCCACAGAGTTAAACAGAATTAAACAGAGGCAAACTGAGTTAAACAGAGATAAACAGAGGCAACCAGAGTTAAACAGCGTTAAACAGAGGCAAACAGATTTAAATAGAGTTTAACAGTGGCAAACAGTAGTTAAACAGAATTAAACAGAGGCAAACAGAGTTAAATAGATTGAAACAGAGGCAAACAGAGCTGAACAGAGACAAACAGAGTTCAACAGAGTTAAATAGAGTTAAACAAAGGCAAACAGAAGGAAACAGAGTGAAACAGAGTTAAACAGAGTTGAACAGAGGCAAACAGAGCTAAATAGATTGAAACAGAGGCTAACAGAGTTAAACAGAGATAAACAGAGTTAAACAGAGTTAAAGACAGGTAAACAGAGGGAAACAGAGTGAAACAGTGGAAAACAGAGGCAAACAGAGGCAAACAGAGTGAAATTGAGGCCAACAGAGTGAAACAGAGGCAAACAGAGTGAAACAGATGCAAACAGAGTGAAACAGAGGCAAAAGATTGAAACAGAGGCAAACAGAGTGAAACAGAGGCAAACACACTGAAACAGAGGGAAACAGAGTTAAAAAGAAGTAAACAGAGTGAAACAGAAGCAAACAGACTTAAAAAGAGGCAAACAGACTTAAACAGAGACAAACAGTCTTAAACAGAGGCAAACAGACTGAAACAGAGGCAAACAGAGGCAAACAGAGGCAAAAAGCGGCAAACAGAGGCAAACAGACTGAAAAAGAGGCAAAAAGAGTGAAACAGAGGTAAAAAGAGTGAAACAGAGCCAAACAGAGTGAAACAGAGGCAAACAGAGTGAAACAGAGGCAAACAGACTTAAACAGAGGCAAACAGACTTAAACAGAGGCATACAGACTTAAACAGAGGCAAACAGACTTAAACAGAGGCAAACAGTCTTAAACAGAGGCAAACAGAATTAAACAGAGGCAAACAGACTTAACCAGAGTCAAACAGAGGCACACAGAGGCAAACATACATAAACAGAGTCAAACAGAGGCAAACAGAGGCAAACAGATTAAACAGAGGGAAACAGAGTGAAACAGAGGCATTAAGAGGAGAACAGAGGCGAACAGTGAGAAACAGAGGCAAGAAGACTTAAACAGAGGCAAAAAGAGTGAAACAGAGTCAAACAGAGTGAAACAGAGGCAAACAGAGGCAAACAGACTTAAACGGAGGCAAACAGAGTGAAACAGATGCAAACAGAGTGAAACAGAGGCAAACAGAGTGAAACAGAGGGAAACAGAGTTAAAAAGAGGTAAACAGAGTGAAACAGAGGCATTAAGAGGAAAACAGAGGCAAACAGTGAGAAACAGAGGCAAGAAGACTTAAACAGAGGCACATAGAGTGAAACAGAGGCAAACAGAGTGAAACAGAGGCAAACAGAGTGAAACAGAGGCAAACAGAGTGAAACAGAGGCAAACAGAGTGAAAAAGAGGCAAACAGAGGCAAACAGACTTAAACGGAGGCAAACAGAGTGAAACAGAGGCAAACAGAGTGAAAACAGATGCAAACAGAGAGAAACAGAGGCAAACAGAGTGAAACAGAGGGAAACAGAGTTAAAAAGAGGTAAACAGAGTGAAACAGAGGCAAACAGACTTAAAAAGAGGCAAACAGACTGAAACAGAGTCAGACAGAGGCACACAGAGGCAAACAGACTTAAACAGAGGCAAACAGAGTGAAACAGAGGCATTAAGAGGAAAACAGAGGCAAACAGTGAGAAACAGAGGCAAGAAGACTTAAATAGAGGCACATAGAGTGAAACAGAGGCAAACAGAGTGAAACAGAGGCAAACAGATTGAAACAGAGGCAAACAGAGGCAAACAGACTTAAACAGAGGCAAACAGAGGCAAAAAGACTTAAACAGAGGCAAACAGAGTGAAACAGAGGCATTAAGAGGATTACAGAGGCAAACAGAGTGAAACAGAGGCAAGAATACTTAAACAGACGCAAACAGAGTGAAACAGAGGCAAACAGAGTGAAACAGAGGCAAACAGAGTGAAACAGATGCAAACAGAGTGAAACAGAGGCAAACAGAGTGAATCAGAGGCAAACAGACTGAAACAGGGGGAAACAGAGTTAAAAAGAGGCAAACAGAGGCAAACAGACTTAAACAGAGGCAAACAGAATAAAACACAGGCAAACAGACTTAAACAGAGGCAAACAGAGGCAAACAGAGGCAAACAGACTTAAACAGAGGCAAACAGAGGCAAACAGTCTTAAACAGAGGCAAACAGAGTGAAACAGAGGCATTAGAGGAAAACAGAGGCAAACAGTGTGAAACAGAGGCAAGAAGACTTAAACAGAGGCAAACAAAGTGAAACAGAGGCAAACAGAGTGAAACAGAGGCAGACAGAGTGAAAAAGAGACAAACAGTCTTAAACAGAGGCAAACAGACTCAAACAGAGGCAAACAGAGGCAAAAAGTGGCAAACAGAGGCAAACAGACTGAAACAGATGCAAACAGACTCAAACAGAGGCAAACAGACTTAAACAGAGACAAACAGAGGCAAAAAGAGCGCAACACAGGCAAACAGAGTGAAACAGAGGCCAACAGAGTGAAACAGAGGCAAACAGATTGAAACAGAGGCATACAGATTTAAACAGAGGCAAACAGACTTAAACAGATGCAAACAGAGGCAAACAGAGGCAAACAGACGCAAACAGAGGCAAACAGGATGAAACAGAGGCAAACAGAGTGAAACAGAGGCAAACAGAGTGCAACAGAGGCAAACAGACTTACACAGAGGCAAACAGACTTAAACAGAGGCAAACAGTGTGAAACAGAGACAAACAGAGTGAAACAGTGGCAAACAGTCTGAAACAGAGGCAACAGGCTTAAACAGAGGCAAACAGACTTAAACAGAGGCAAACAGACTTAAACAGAGGCAAACAGACTTAAACAGAGACAAACAGAGGCAAAAAGAGTGCAACAGAGGCAAATAGAGTGAAACAAAGGCAAACAGAGTGAAACAGAGGCAAACAGAGTGAAACAGAGGCAAACAGACTTAAACAGAGGCAAACAGACTTAAACAGAGGCAAACAGACATAGACAGAGGCAAACAGACTTAAACAGAGGCAAACAGACTTAAACAGAGGCAAACAGACATAAACAGAGGCAAACAGACTTAACCAGAGGCAAACAGAATTAAACAGAGGCAAACAGACTTAAACAGAGGCAAACAGACTTAAACAGAGGCAAACAGAGGCAAAAAGATTTAAACAGAGGCAAACAGAGTGAAACAGAGGCATTAAGAGGAAAACAGAGGCAAACAGAGTGAAACAGAGGCAAGAAGACTTAAACAGAGGCAAACAGAGTGAAACAGAGGCAAACAGAGTGAAACAGAGGCAAACAGAGTGATACAGAGGCAAACAGAGGCAAACGGCCTTAAACAGAGGCAAACAGAGTGAAACAGAGCCAAACAGAGTGAAACAGATGCAAACAGAGTGAAACAGAGGCAAACAGAGTGAAACAGTTGCAAACAGAGTGAAACAGAGGTAAACAGAGTGAATCAGAGGCAAACAGAGTGAAACAGAGGGAAACAGAGTTAAAAAGAGGAAAATAGAGTGAAACAGAGGCAAACAGACTTAAACAGAGGCAAACAGAATTAAACACAGGCCAGCAGACTTAAACAGAGGCCAACAGAGTGAAACAGAGGCAAACAGAGTGAATCAGAGGCAAACAGACTGAAACAGAGGGAAACGGAGTTAAAAAGAGGCAAACAGAGGCAAACAGACTTAAACAGATGCAAACAGAATAAAACACAGGCAAACAGACTTAAACAGAGGCAAACAGAGGCAAACAGACTTAAACAGAGGCAAACAGAGGCAAACAGTCTTAAACAGAGGCAAACTGAGTTAAACAGAGATAAACAGAGGCAACCAGAGTTAAACAGCGTTAAACAGAGGCAAACAGATTTAAATAGAGTTTAACAGTGGCAAACAGTAGTTAAACAGAATTAAACAGAGGCAAACAGAGTTAAATAGATTGAAACAGAGGCAAACAGAGTTGAACAGAGACAAACAGAGTTCAACAGAGTTAAATAGAGTTAAACAAAGGCAAACAGAAGGAAACAGAGTGAAACAGAGTTAAACAGAGTTGAACAGAGGCAAACAGAGCTAAATAGATTGAAACAGAGGCTAACAGAGTTAAACAGAGATAAACAGAGTTAAACAGAGTTAAAGACAGGTAAACAGAGGGAAACAGAGTGAAACAGTGGAAAACAGAGGCAAACAGAGGCAAACAGAGTGAAATTGAGGCCAACAGAGTGAAACAGAGGCAAACAAAGTGAAACAGATGCAAACAGAGTGAAACAGAGGCAAAAGATTGAAACAGAGGCAAACAGAGTGAAACAGAGGCAAACACACTGAAACAGAGGGAAACAGAGTTAAAAAGAAGTAAACAGAGTGAAACAGAAGCAAACAGACTTAAAAAGAGGCAAACAGACTTAAACAGAGACAAACAGTCTTAAACAGAGGCAAACAGACTGAAACAGAGGCAAACAGAGGCAAACAGAGGCAAAAAGCGGCAAACAGAGGCAAACAGACTGAAAAAGAGGCAAAAAGAGTGAAACAGAGGTAAAAAGAGTGAAACAGAGCCAAACAGAGTGAAACAGAGGCAAACAGAGTGAAACAGAGGCAAACAGACTTAAACAGAGGCAAACAGACTTAAACAGAGGCATACAGACTTAAACAGAGGCAAACAGACTTAAACAGAGACAAACAGAGGCAAAAAGAGTGCAACAGAGGCAAATAGAGTGAAACGAAGGCAAACAGAGTGAAACAGGCAAACAGAGTGAAACAGAGGCAAACAGACTTAAACAGAGGCAAACAGACATAAACAGAGGCAAACAGACATAGACAGAGGCAAACAGACTTAAACAGAGGCAAACAGACTTAAACAGAGGCAAACAGACATAAACAGAGGCAAACAGACTTAACCAGAGGCAAACAGAATTAAACAGAGGCAAACAGACTTAAACAGAGGCAAACAGACTTAAACAGAGGCAAACAGAGGCAAAAAGATTTAAACAGAGGCAAACAGAGTGAAACAGAGGCATTAAGAGGAAAGCAGAGGCAAACAGAGTGAAACAGAGGCAAGAAGACTTAAACAGAGGCAAACAGAGTGAAACAGAGGCAAACAGAGTGAAACAGAGGCAAACAGAGTGATACAGAGGCAAACAGAGGCAAACGGCCTTAAACAGAGGCAAACAGAGTGAAACAGAGCCAAACAGAGTGAAACAGATGCAAACAGAGTGAAACAGAGGCAAACAGAGTGAAACAGTTGCAAACAGAGTGAAACAGAGGTAAACAGAGTGAATCAGAGGCAAACAGAGTGAAACAGAGGGAAACAGAGTTAAAAAGAGGAAAATAGAGTGAAACAGAGGCAAACAGACTTAAACAGAGGCAAACAGAATTAAACACAGGCAAGCAGACTTAAACAGAGGCCAACAGAGTGAAACAGAGGCATACAGAGTGAATCAGAGGCAAACAGACTGAAACAGAGGGAAACAGATTTAAAAAGAGGCAAACAGAGGCAAACAGACTTAAACAGATGCAAACAGAATAAAACACAGGCAAACAGACTTAAACAGAGGCAAACAGAGGCAAACAGAGGCAAACAGACTTAAACAGAGGCAAACAGAGGCAAACAGTCTTAAACAGAGGCAAACTGAGTTAAACAGAGATTAACAGAGGCAACCAGAGTTAAACAGCGTTAAACAGAGGCAAACAGATTTAAATAGAGTTTAACAGTGGCAAACAGTAGTTAAACAGAATTAAACAGAGGCAAACAGAGTTAAATAGATTGAAACAGAGGCAAACAGAGTTGAACAGAGACAAACAGAGTTCAACAGAGTTAAATAGAGTTAAACAAAGGCAAACAGAAGGAAACAGAGTGAAACAGAGTTAAACAGAGTTGAACAGAGGCAAACAGAGCTAAATAGATTGAAACAGAGGCTAACAGAGTTAAACAGAGATAAACAGAGTTAAACAGAGTTAAAGACAGGTAAACAGAGGGAAACAGAGTGAAACAGTGGAAAACAGAGGCAAACAGAGGCAAACAGAGTGAAATTGAGGCAAACAGAGTGAAACAGAGGCAAACAAAGTGAAACAGATGCAAACAGAGTGAAACAGAGGCAAAAGATTGAAACAGAGGCAAACAGAGTGAAACAGAGGCAAACACACTGAAACAGAGGGAAACAGAGTTAAAAAGAAGTAAACAGAGTGAAACAGAAGCAAACAGACTTAAAAAGAGGCAAACAGACTTAAACAGAGACAAACAGTCTTAAACAGAGGCAAACAGACTGAAACAGAGGCAAACAGAGGCAAACAGAGGCAAAAAGCGGCAAACAGAGGCAAACAGACTGAAAAAGAGGCAAAAAGAGTGAAACAGAGGTAAAAAGAGTGAAATAGAGCCAAACAGAGTGAAACAGAGGCAAACAGAGTGAAACAGAGGCAAACAGACTTAAACAGAGGCAAACAGACTTAAACAGAGGCATACAGACTTAAACAGAGGCAAACAGACTTAAACAGAGGCAAACAGTCTTAAACAGAGGCAAACAGAATTAAACAGAGCCAAACAGACTTAACCAGAGGCAAACAGAGGCACACAGAGGCAAACATACATAAACAGAGTCAAACAGAGGCAAACAGAGGCAAACAGACTTAAACAGAGGGAAACAGAGTGAAACAGAGGCATTAAGAGGAGAACAGAGGCGAACAGTGAGAAACAGAGGCAAGAAGACTTAAACAGAGGCACATAGAGTGAAACAGAGCCAAAAAGAGTGAAACAGAGGAAAACAGAGGCAAACAGACTTAAACGGAGGCAAACAGAGTGAAACAGATGCAAACAGAGTGAAACAGAGGCAAACAGAGTGAAACAGAGGGAAACAGAGTTAAAAAGAGGTAAACAGAGTGAAACAGAGGCATTAAGAGGAAAACAGAGCAAACAGAGTGAAACAGAGGCAAGAATACTTAAACAGACGCAAACAGAGTGAAACAGAGGCAAACAGAGTGAAACAGAGGCAAACAGAGTGAAACAGATGCAAACAGAGTGAAACAGAGGCAAACAGAGTGAATCAGAGGCAAACAGACTGAAACAGGGGGAAACAGAGTTAAAAAGAGGCAAACAGAGGCAAACAGACTTAAACAGAGGCAAACAGAATAAAACACAGGCAAACAGACTTAAACAGAGGCAAACAGAGGCAAACAGAGGCAAACAGACTTAAACAGATGCAAACAGAGGCAAACAGTCTTAAACAGAGGCAAACAGAGTGAAACAGAGGCATTAAGAGGAAAACAGAGGCAAACAGTGTGAAACAGAGGCAAGAAGACTTAAACAGAGGCAAACAAAGTGAAACAGAGGCAAACAGAGTGAAACAGAGGCAGACAGAGTGAAAAAGAGACAAACAGTCTTAAACAGAGGCAAACAGACTCAAACAGAGGCAAACAGAGGCAAAAAGTGGCAAACAGAGCCAAACAGACTGAAACAGAGGCAAACAGACTCAAACAGAGGCAAACAGACTTAAACAGAGACAAACAGAGGCAAAAAGAGCGAAACACAGGCAAACAGATTGAAACAGAGGCCAACAGAGTGAAACAGAGGCAAACAGATTGAAACAGAGGCATACAGATTTAAACAGAGGCAAACAGACTTAAACAGATGCAAACAGAGGCAAACAGAGGCAAACAGACGCAAACAGAGGCAAACAGGATGAAACAGAGGCAAACAGAGTGAAACAGAGGCAAACAGAGTGCAACAGAGGCAAACAGACTTACACAGAGGCAAACAGACTTAAACAGAGACAAACAGAGTGAAACAGTGGCAAACAGTCTGAAACAGAGGCAACAGGCTTAAACAGAGGCAAACAGACTTAAACAGAGGCAAACAGACTTAAACAGAGGCAAACAGACTTAAACAGAGACAAACAGAGGCAAAAAGAGTGCAACAGAGGCAAATAGAGTGAAACAAAGGCAAACAGAGTGAAACAGAGGCAAACAGAGTGAAACAGAGGCAAACAGACTTAAACAGAGGCAAACAGACTTAAACAGAGGCAAACAGACATAGACAGAGGCAAACAGACTTAAACAGAGGCAAACAGACTTAAACAGAGGCAAACAGACATAAACAGAGGCAAACAGACTTAACCAGAGGGAAACAGAATTAAACAGAGGCAAACAGACTTAAACAGAGGCAAACAGACTTAAACAGAGGCAAACAGAGGCAAAAAGATTTAAACAGAGGCAAACAGAGTGAAACAGAGGCTTTAAGAGGAAAACAGAGGCAAACAGAGTGAAACAGAGGCAAGAAGACTTAAACAGAGGCAAACAGAGTGAAACAGAGGCAAACAGAGTGAAACAGAGGCAAACAGAGTGATACAGAGGCAAACAGAGGCAAACGGCCTTAAACAGAGGCAAACAGAGTGAAACAGAGCCAAACAGAGTGAAACAGATGCAAACAGAGTGAAACAGAGGCAAACAGAGTGAATCAGTTGCAAACAGAGTGAAACAGAGGTAAACAGAGTGAATCAGAGGCAAACAGAGTGAAACAGAGGGAAACAGAGTTAAAAAGAGGAAAATAGAGTGAAACAGAGGCAAACAGACTTAAACGGAGGCAAACAGAATTAAACACAGGCCAGCAGACTTAAACAGAGGCCAACAGAGTGAAACAGAGGCAAACAGAGTGAATCAGAGGCAAACAGACTGAAACAGAGGGAAACAGAGTTAAAAAGAGGCAAACAGAGGCAAACAGACTTAAACAGATGCAAACAGAATAAAACACAGGCAAACAGACTTAAACAGAGGCAAACAGAGGCAAACAGACTTAAACAGAGGCAAACAGAGGCAAACAGTCTTAAACAGAGGCAAACTGAGTTAAACAGAGATAAACAGAGGCAACCAGAGTTAAACAGCGTTAAACAGAGGCAAACAGATTTAAATAGAGTTTAACAGTGGCAAACAGTAGTTAAACAGAATTAAACAGAGGCAAACAGAGTTAAATAGATTGAAACAGAGGCAAACAGAGTTGAACAGAGACAAACAGAGTTCAACAGAGTTAAATAGAGTTAAACAAAGGCAAACAGAAGGAAACAGAGTGAAACAGAGTTAAACAGAGTTGAACAGAGGCAAACAGAGCTAAATAGATTGAAACAGAGGCTAACAGAGTTAAACAGAGATAAACAGAGTTAAACAGAGTTAAAGACAGGTAAACAGAGGGAAACAGAGTGAAACAGTGGAAAACAGAGGCAAACAGAGGCAAACAGAGTGAAATTGAGGCCAACAGAGTGAAACAGAGGCAAACAAAGTGAAACAGATGCAAACAGAGTGAAACAGAGGCAAAAGATTGAAACAGAGGCAAACAGAGTGAAACAGAGGCAAACACACTGAAACAGAGGGAAACAGAGTTAAAAAGAAGTAAACAGAGTGAAACAGAAGCAAACAGACTTAAAAAGAGGCAAACAGACTTAAACAGAGACAAACAGTCTTAAACAGAGGCAAACAGACTGAAACAGAGGCAAACAGAGGCAAACAGAGGCAAAAAGCGGCAAACAGAGGCAAACAGACTGAAAAAGAGGCAAAAAGAGTGAAACAGAGGTAAAAAGAGTGAAACAGAGCCAAACAGAGTGAAACAGAGGCAAACAGAGTGAAACAGAGGCAAACAGACTTAAACAGAGGCAAACAGACTTAAACAGAGGCATACAGACTTAAACAGAGGCAAACAGACTTAAACAGAGACAAACAGAGGCAAAAAGAGTGCAACAGAGGCAAATAGAGTGAAACGAAGGCAAACAGAGTGAAACAGGCAAACAGAGTGAAACAGAGGCAAACAGACTTAAACAGAGGGAAACAGACATAAACAGAGGCAAACAGACATAGACAGAGGCAAACAGACTTAAACAGAGGCAAACAGACTTAAACAGAGGCAAACAGACATAAACAGAGGCAAACAGACTTAACCAGAGGCAAACAGAATTAAACAGAGGCAAACAGACTTAAACAGAGGCAAACAGACTTAAACAGAGGCAAACAGAGGCAAAAAGATTTAAACAGAGGCAAACAGAGTGAAACAGAGGCATTAAGAGGAAAGCAGAGGCAAACAGAGTGAAACAGAGGCAAGAAGACTTAAACAGAGGCAAACAGAGTGAAACAGAGGCAAACAGAGTGAAACAGAGGCAAACAGAGTGATACAGAGGCAAACAGAGGCAAACGGCCTTAAACAGAG